>LTAE01001654.1:0-10259 GCA_001647135.1 Pontederia paniculata | reverse complement strand
GAGGTTTGTTTTCATTTATTTCCCCTTCCCCACCCCCCCCCCCCCCCATTTCCTTCTCTCATCTCTTCTTCTTTTCTGGAGATATTTTTCTCTCTTCATTTTTGGGGTAAGAATTCATCTCTCTCTCTTGTTCTTTTGTTCCTCTTCTCCTTCTAAATGTCAAGTATTTTAGAGAACTATCTCGGGGTATAACCAGCGAAGAGGAAGAAACTAAGGATCGAACGAAATTAGGAGTGCCTTCATCGATCTCATCAAGAGGTGTGCTAAATGGAACCAAACATTGAATTGATTTTCTGTTAGATCAAAAACCTCAAGTTCATATGAGATCTGAATCTTTATTGCATATGTTTATAGAAAGACTAGAATCTGAACATTGACCCCATTTTATATGATCATGAAATGCTAATGAAAGTAGAAATGATACGAAGTATTGATCATATGATTGCATTCATATTAGAAATCTTTGCATTATCCATGGTTGTGCTTTGCCGTGTATTTATCTGCGATTTAGATGTCTTATACTCTCAAATTTATCTCTGGAAATGATCAACCTGCCCTAAATTCAGTACGATCGTATTGAACAATACGGCCGGACCGAAATTCTTTTGACCTCCAATATACTACCGTATTCTTTGATACTGCCGGACCAAAATCTTCTCGACTAGAATCCAAGATAGACGTACATACCCGGTACGATCGCACCTATCAATACAAGTAGATCAAAATCCTATCGGTCATACTAATATGGTTGTATTGAATAATACGGCTGGACCAAAATCCTCCAAGTTGAACACCACTACATACGCAAATGTCGATATGGCCATATTCATTATTTCGGATAGGCCGTATTGAGACTTTATATTGTAATATTCAAATTATTGAATCTCTCATATTCTACACCTAATTTTCTCTTGTTAATTATAGATGCTCTATGCCCTTATCTAGTGTTTGATGGGTTACTTACCCTTATGATCCTCAATCCATCGAATTCCTAAATGATGAATAAGTTTTAAGATAAAAGATGAAAACCAAGGGACACCATGGTATAGCTAATGCATCATTGTTCATCATTACCGTTCATTGATAAGGACTTCACCAAAGGCGTGTGATTCGTCCTTTCCTAAAGATGGCACTTGTCATGGCTTGATTCCCCACTAATCATTGGCATTAGGTTGTATTGTTTGCATGGCGTACCCAATCAAAGTGAAAAGCTCTTCCTAGTTATTTAAAGTCACTAAAGAAGTTGAAAGGCAACTTCCACTGATTTGGACAATGTTCATAAAGCAAAGTCATTGAATTGTATTGAAACATTGAACCATTGAATCACACCGAATCATTGTATCACATTGAATCATGGAATACATTGAAACAGTGATATACATTAAATTATTGAATCATATGAAACCATCGAATGACATTGGATTATCAAATCTATTGGACTATCGAATCACACTAAGCTATATCTAGCTTGCCAATAAACTAAAGTATCGACATTGATCATTGACTTTTAATATTTCCATGAACCTTATTGAAATGTTGATTTATTATCATCAAGTGTTATGATTATTGTTTTCTCCAATATTCCATTGTTCTAATATGAGATTTCAATGTTATTATTTATCACACATCTACACTTCATAGCTCATGGGAGAATTGTCTCACCTTCATCTGGTTCTTGCAACTGCAAGTCAGTGATGGATGACATGATTGGTGTGCGACGACGATGCTCGATTACTCGCTTGCGTATGGCCTAAGGACCTTTTTTATTTATATGTTTACATTTTGTTTGACACTCCAATTGTAATAAGAGATTATGAGACTTATTTATTTTCCTTTGAACCTTTAGACTTCCGCTTATGAATATTTCATGTTGTCAACTAGACATTTAGACTTTCACTTATAAAAGTCCTTCATACCTTTTCTCTTATATTGTAATTCATTAGTCATGCTCAGATGCCATGTTTATTGACCGAAGAATCAAAGTCTTAGCCAAGATAAGGTATCGAGTAACCCATCCACGAGTGATTCTTGCCACATGGCGAGGATGCTTCCGGAGGCATTACATGTAACATTTAAGGAATGATTTACTTAAGTTGGATTGAAAATATTAATTATTGTAAGCACTAGCCTTAAGAGGTTGGATAAGAACTTACATCTATTATAAGGGTAATTTTATACAACATGCTTAAACTTTTGCATTTATTGCCAATATATACTAATTTTTAATTGAAATAATTTGGTAATTTTCTTTATAAAAAAGTTATCTTCATCATATTTCATGTTGAGCAAGTTTTACATAACATTCATGTGATTGTAGATAATAAATACTTCTAAAAGATACCAACAAACACTTTTCAAAGAAATACATTTGTTTAACTTTTTACGTGAGTTAAAGACTCTAAATGCATTATTGGGTCACCTAAAAATAATCTGATTTTAATTACTTTACGTACACCAATTATGATGTACATGCTATGTGCAATGATATTACATTGTCATACACTATAATAACATAATGCCACATTATAAGTATTTTGAATATTTTTTTCCAAATATACTCGCAAAATTTTAGTTAGCAGCAAGATTTCTTTTTGGTTATGAGAAAAAATAATTTAAAAATGTACATTTAATATAAGGAAGTGTTTCTCTATCAGTAATCTTTGTAGATTATTGGTAAACTAAACTTAAAATTACTTAGGTCCACCAGATTATCCTGTTTACTTATTTTAATTTGTAGGTAATCTAGATTGCCTAACAATGCATATTGTATATGAAGTGACAATTCAGATTAACCATGAGAAGCTTGTCTTTCCAGATTACCACCTAGATGGTGATCTTTGTTATACTAAATTTCCATACCTTCCAAATCTTCGATAAATAAAATATAACACAAACAAATATATCAAATAATAGACACAAATAATAATAATAATAATAATAATAATAATAATAATAATANCATACCTTCCAAATCTTCGATAAATAAAATATAACACAAACAAATATATCAAATAATAGACACAAATAATAATAATAATAATAATAATAATAATAATAATAATAATAATAATAATAATAATAATAATAATAATAATAATAATAATAATAATAATAATAGACAATATTTAAACAATGTTTATATAATATTATATTATATTATCGTATTAAAAATATGATTAGTTATTAATTATAAGTGTTATTAATTAAAATAATATTTTTATTAAATTATAAATATTATTTTATTTGAAGGTTATTAGTTACTTAATACATGAAGTTGTGAATTTATTATTTAAGTTAATAAGTTTAAATTTAATAAAAGTGTTAACTTAATAATATTTATAAAGGGTATTTTGGTAAATTAATATATGTTAGTAAATTTTTCTATGAGTAAACATGGTAATCTGAATTGCTAGTTGGATTACTTATATATAGTAAACAAGGTAATGCTGAGACCTCCTAAAGGCAATGTCTTAGGAGAAGAAGTTTCCTCCATATTCTATACAATTTCTTTGTCTATATGATATTTTTCATCGACAATTTTTTCTTTAATGATTAAGTATATATGATAATACATAACTTTATTGTTTATTTTCTTTGACAAATGAAATTTAAATGTACTAATTTTAGGCATTCTCAATATCAAATTGAACGATTCAAATGTATGTTAGCACATTTTTTTTAATCCAATATAAGCATGTTGTTTTTTGTTTTTCATTTATGGAAATACTGTCATTTCTCTTTAAAAGTAATTTAAGTGAATTCCAAATGCTATGCCATTATTTGAACCATTAATGATAAAAAGTTAACTACCAGTTCACCATCATTCATATTTGAAAAGTTCTTTGACATTTTAAGGATGGAGCATTAACAAATGATTTATATGCATTAATTAATACAATTTGTACAAAATAAAATGAGTGTTATGTAAAATAATAATTCAAACACTCACTTCAATCTTATAATTCAATGTACTTTGTTGAGATTTTATGATCAACAATTCTACCCTCCAAAGAACAAATTTGTAAGAATTTGTGTCAGCAGAAACTAGTGAGAAGTTTTACTGTGTAAGAATTGTTAATTTTTAATGGACATCTAAATCAATTCTTAGTTTATTATCCTTTAAAACTTTTGGCAAGTTAATTCTAAATGCATGGTAATTAGTTGAACAGTTAATGAAAAAAATATATCAATTACTCTCATTCAAGCCTAAAGTTCTTTAAAATATTTTAAGAGTGTTAATTAATACAATAAACACAAAATAAGATAATGTTAGCTAAATTACAATCCAAATAATATTTTATAATTATGTTACATTGTTTGTGTTATGAGTAATAAATGTTGTTCCAAAGGATATGAAATTAAAAAGCGTATGACCGTTAGCACATAAATTCATTTACTATGAGTCATGATTTTGGACCAAATATAGCTCATAATTTGTCTTATCCTCAACTTAATTGTGTGGTTATCACTAGTTTCTTGTTGTTACAACAAGAGATCATTGGCCTAATACATCATCACTTGTAATTTTAATATAATTTAAAGTGTCATTCAATTACAAAATCATACTTTTTGTTACTTAGATTTCAACTTACTTCAAAATTTAGGTTGAACATATATTGTGTATGCTTAACTATCCTTTATTTTGTTGTTAATGGTCACAAAAACTTTAAGTTATTAAATATATCTTACATAATCTATTTAAAAATAGAAATCATTGTTAAATAAGCAATTAACTTATTAAATATGCCTAACTATCTTACATAAGTATATTTTATTAATGATCCTTTATTTTATTTTGTTGTCAATGGTCAACAACAAGGTCCTTCATCTCCAGCCAAGTCTAGTGGGATTGAACTCATATCTCATTGTTCCTCATTCATAGTCACCGAAAAGACATGTTCCTTGTTTAAGTAAAGCCTTTGACGAACAACTTGTTGGAGGACCGTCCATATCGGCCTCTTGAAACTTCTGAGATCGAAATACAACACCAAATTATCCTACCAAACACTACAAGGTCCTAGCAAGTCCCTCTTCAAATACTCCCGGCGGTTAATTTGAAAATGACCAGGACCTCAGAACATCAGGTCTTCTTGTGACTTATAGCCCATGTCAAAGTCCTCACTAACGTCCAACAATTGAGAATGCACCTAACCACCTCTAATGCCCGCCCATGATGTTATGTCCACTTTGAATTAGTCATGCATATTCTTAGATATTGTGACTAAGTAGATGGCTTAGATTTGATGGTCAATTGTACCCAATCATCTTCAAGCTGCCTTCTTTGGTTGATTCAAACACTAACTTTGCAAAAAGTAGAGTTAAAATATAATTGCACAGAAGTCAAATGATTTCGTATTGAAAACTAAAGTCGAACCCTAATAGGGTTTGAGATGGAATGATAAACAACTTATCTTAATATATCTCAAGTTTTCATAGCCAGCCATGCAACGTAAGGTGAAATAGAAAATCATATTTTTTTATTTTTATCCATCAATATTTTCATGATCTTTTAACTATTTTATATTTCTACAATTTTATTTCGTCCCCTATATTATGATGTTTTCAAAAAGGTAATATATATAGTGTTAGGAAATAAAAGAAAACTAAGGAATATGCCATTTTATTTTTAATATAAACATATATTATGATTTGTTTTTATATTAAAACTGAAATAAAAGAGTTGAAATATAATTGAACAATAAATAAAAATGTGACAAGACAAAGAATTGTGGGCCAAATTGAGGTATACAAGCAAATCATGGTATGCAGTCTAATGTGTATCAAAATAAAAAAGAAGACATTAACTAATCAGATACACAAAACTTATCATAGTTTGAAGAAAACTTATTATTATTGAAAAAGATGCTGCAAAGTAAACATGATTGATTAAACAAGCATAGTAACTTGACAAGAGGGAAAATACTAGGCATTGATCTTACTATAGCTAACTATTTGTTTGGTTTTTGGGTAATCACATATAATAGTCTGGTAGTACTCTGTGTTGTCGGTGTCTTTGCGTTGGGTCTCTATGTCCAACTTGTAAATGTTACCATCTACTTTCTGCCCTTTTACCACGCTGATGAATAACATCTCATTCAAGGGTTTGTTCACATCGTTGTAAGTTTTGACAAAGAACTTCGCGACACTAATAACACGGGGGGAGCTCAAATTGTTTATGGTCTTCCAATCTGATTGTGCACCTCCTGGATGACATTGTCCAGCATTGGAAGATTGGAAGACAAGGGTGGTGATCAAGAGAAGAGCAAAAAAGATCAAAAGAGATGAGGACCTCATGGTGGCTCCCTGTTTGTTGTTGTATGTTATGATACTATGTTTGTTGTACGTTGCAATATAGATGAGAGTTTATTGGTATTTATAGAGGGAAAGGGAGAGCAAGGAGAGATCATAGGTCACGATAAGTTCAAAAAAACGTATGGATGGAAAATATTAATAAATGAATGGATTCATAGACAATTATTTCATTACCATTGAATAAAAATGATTAGTGACAAGAAAATTAAATGAAAATAAATATGTCACGTTTAAGGAAAGATTTATTTAAGTTGGCCTGAAAATATAATTATTATTGGCACTAGCCTTAAAAGGTTGGATAAGAAATTACACCTAACTAAATGCAAGTTTCATTTTAAGGGTAATTTTATACAACATGCTTAAAACTTTTCAACGTATTCCAGCATATATATTTTTTTTAATTTAAACAAATTGGTAACTTTTTTTATAAAAAAAATATCTTCATCATATTTAATGTTGACTAAGTTTTACATAACAAACTCATGTGATTGTAGATGACAAATAGTTCTAAAAAAAATTCCAATATACACTTTTCATAGAAATTTAAATTCATTTAACTTTTTATGTGAGTCAATGACTCCGAATGCATTATTGGGTTGCCTAGAAATAATATGATTTTAATTACTTTAGATGCACCATTTATGATGTACATGCAATGTGCAACGATATTACATTGTCACACCCTATAATAAGGTAATGCCACATTATAAATATTTCAAACAATTTTTTTTAAATATACCCACAACATTTTGATTGGCGACAATATCTTTTTTAATTATAAGAAAAATTAACTTAAAGATGTACATTTAATCTATAAAGACAATGTCTTAGGAGAATAAGTTTTCTCCATATCTATACAATTTCTTTGCCTATCTAATACTTTTCATCCACAACTTTTTCTTTAATGATTAAGTATATATGATAATACATACACTTTATTGTTTATTTTCTTTGACAAATGTAAATTTAAATGTACTAGTTTTAGGTATTCTCAAATTTTATCAAATTGCAAAATTAAAATATATGTTAGCACAATTTATCCAATATAAGCATGTTTTCTTTGTTTTACATGTATGAAAATAAAGTCATTTCTCCTTAAAGTAACCTTAAGTGAATTTCAAATGCTATGTAATTATTTGAACCATTAATGATAAAAGTTTAACTACCAAATCCATCATTCATAATTAAAAAGTTCTTTAATACATTTTAAGGATGGAGCATTAACAAATGATTTATATGCATTAATTGTACAAAATAAAATGAGTGTTATGTAAAATAATAATTCAAACACTCACTTCAATCTTATAATTCATTATGCATTGCTGAGATTTTATGACCAACAATTCCACCCTTCAAAGAACTAATTTGTAGTTAATTTTATAAGTAGATAAATGTTGGCCTAAAGATGGGAAATTATAAAACACATTATTCACTTTATTTTCTAAATTATATTGGACCAAATATAAGACCACAAAGTGAATTTGTGTTAGCAGAAACTAGCAAGAAGTTTTATTTTGTAAAAACATATTAATTTTAATGGACATTTAAATCATTTACTAGTTTATTGTCCTTTAAAACTTTTGGCAAGTTAAGTCTAAATTCATGGTAATTAGTTGAACCATTAATGAAAAGAATATCAATTACTCTCATTCACACCTAAAGTTCTTTGAGACATTTTAAGAGCGTAAATTAATACAATAAACACAAAATATGATAGTGTTAGTTAAAATTGTAATCCAAATAGTCTCTTCAATTCTATAATTATGTTACATTATTTGTGATTTTATGAGCAACAATTGCAAGAACAAAAATGTAGTTATATTTTACGAGTCAATAATGTTGTTCCAAAGGATATGAAATTAGAAAGTGTATGACCATTACAACATAAATTCATTTACTATGCGTTATAATTTTGGACCAAATGTAGCTCATAATTATCTTATCCTCAACTTAATTGTGTGGTTATATCTATTTTCTTTTTGTTACAATAAGAGATAATTGGCATAATACATCATCACTCATAATTTTAATATCATTAAATCATTTACTAGTTTATTGTCCTTTAAAACTTTTGGCAAGTTAAGTCTAAATTCATGGTAATTAGTTGAACCATTAATGAAAAGAATATAAATTACTCTCATTCACACCTAAAGTTCTTTGAGACATTTTAAGAGCGTAAATTAATACAATAAACACAAAATATGATAGTGTTAGTTAAAATTGTAATCCAAATAGTCTCTTCAATTCTATAATTATGTTACATTATTTGTGATTTTATGAGCAACAATTGCAAGAACAAAAATGTAGTTATATTTTACGAGTCAATAATGTTGTTCCAAAGGATATGAAATTAGAAAGTGTATGACCATTACAACATAAATTCATTTACTATGCGTTATAATTTTGGACCAAATGTAGCTCATAATTATCTTATCCTCAACTTAATTGTGTGGTTATATCTATTTTCTTTTTGTTACAATAAGAGATAATTGGCATAATACATCATCACTCATAATTTTAATATCATTTGAAATGTCATTCAAAACTTATTATAAAATCATACTTTTCGATACTTAGGTTTCAACTTAATATAGAAGTGTAACTCAAATAAAATTTTAGAAAAGAAACATTTCGAGATCAGAATACTACACCAAATTAGCCTAACAATCTTACATCAATATATTGAGTTAATTGTCCTTTATTTTATTTTGTTGTCATTTGTCAACAACAAGATTTTTCATCTCTAGCCAAGGCGGTGGGATTGAACTTGTATCTCACTGTTCCTCAGTCATAGTCACCGAAAAGCCATGTTCCTTGCTCAAGCAAAGCCTCCAGTGAACAACTTGTTGGAGGACCGTCGATACCGTCATCTTGAAACTTTTGAGATCAGAATACTACACCAAATTAGACTACCAAGCACTACAAGGTCCTACTAGGTCCCCTCTTCAAAGACTCTAACGGTTAATTTGGAAATGGCCAGGACCTCAGAAAATCGAGTCTTATTGTGACTTGTAGCCCATGCCAAAGTCCTCACTAACGTCCAACAATTGAGAAGACACCTAACCACCTCTGATGCCTGCCTATGATGTTGTGTCCACTCTGAATTAGTCATGCATATGCTTAGATCTTGTGACTAACTAGATGACTTAGATTTTACGGTCAATTGTATCCAATAACCTCCAAGCTACCTTCTTTGCATTGCTCGTGATAAAATGGTTGTAGTTTAACCTTGAAGAACCAATAGACATTGGCCTCAAGCCCCTTGGTCCTTTATTTTTGAACTACCTGTTGTCAATGCTATTTTTGGAGAAACCAACTAGTAATCATTGAAGATTAGCAACCACTAGTGAGACCAATGATAATAAGCATTCAAAATGCACTTTTGCTCTCCTTGGGAAACGAATGGCTTGCCCCCTTTGGTAATACAGTTGTACCCAATTCTAGAAGTACCTGGAGCAAACCACGAGTTGGTTGGGCCAAGTACAATGTCGATGAAGCTAACAAGCGTCCCGCAAGCGCACGGGCCTTGTTGTAGTAATAAAATATCGATCTCACGAGGAAGCGTCTAAGTACTAGAATTATAGTTCTCAAGTAGTTATCTAAACGATTAGGGTTAGGAGAGAAAATACTAGGCTATCAATTACACTAAAGAAGATGAATATGAAAGAAGTAAATAAATTAAGTACTAGAATGAGAGTAAATATAGGAGAGAAATGTTCTAGGGTTTCGAATCTGTTTAGGGTGATCATGCAAAGGAGATAGTGATATTACATGCATTAGACTATTGCTTCACTCCAATAATCATGCATTCCTCTTTCAAGGTAACACAATTCTAACTATTGTTATGAAATAACACTTTCATGCATTTACGCTAACACTAGTTGCATTCATATTCATGAGCATCAAGAAGCAATACAAGGCACTTCTATTTCTAGATAGCACTCATA
>LTAE01001653.1:0-52242 GCA_001647135.1 Pontederia paniculata | reverse complement strand
AGAGAGAGAGAGAGAGAGAGAGAGAGAGATACCGGAAATGAAGAGGGAAAATAAAAATCTAGGAGAAACTACCCAAGAGGAGAGAAAAAGAAATGTCTCAGAAGCGACGCTAGTATTTAATATGTAACATGTAACAAACACATTCCAGCTTTTGTTTTCCTGGTTATTGGGTTGAAAGGTCGGAGGTTCAATTCTCCACTTGTTTTTGTTTTTCCCTCTTTTAAATATTTAGTTATATTATTATTTATCATTTCTGCCTCTTACTAATACTTAAAGTCATTTTATTTTATCATAATTATTTATATGTTTAATATTTTTCAATCACCATCGACTTTTTTTTCACTTTTTTTAATAATTAAATGTAACTATTTAAAACTTAAATAAAATATTTGTACATAATACTATACTTATTATTTTCTACGTAATTATTTTAGGCCTATAATAGTTTTATCTATTTTATTTAAATATTTTTTTTATAATTTAACTTTTTTAATATGTATCCATAACATAATTTTTTCAAGTTTTTTAAATACTTAATTATGTGATTCTTTTATTTACATATTTTTATCTCTTAATTTTCAAAATTTATATAGAATATTTGTACATAATACTATATTTATTATTTTCTATATAATTATTTTAGGTAAATAATAGTTTTATCTATTTTATTTAATGTATTTTTCATAATTTAAACTTTTTGAATATGTATCCATAACATAATTTTCCACTTAACACTATTTTTGCGTCTTTAAAATATTTAACTATACGATTATTTAACACATTTCTACCTCTTATTAATATTTAAAATTATTTTTATTTTATCATAATTATTTATAATATTTAATATTTTTTAATCACAATTAATTTTCATCTTTTTTCATAATTAAATGTGTCTATTTATATCTCTTAATTTTTTAAAACTTAAATAGAATATTCGTACATAATACTATATTTATTATTTTCTATGTAATTATTTTAGGTCTATAACACTTTTATCTATTTTATTCAATGCATTTTCATGATTTATCTTTTTGAATATGTTTCCATATATCTCATTATGTAAGTGATGAAATGTGAAAATAAGTTATAATTTGAGGGAGGAAAATAAAATTAAACCTATAAATATAAATGGTTCATTCGTAATAAAAAGTTTTTGCAACATATTGATTATTTGAAGTGAATAAACTTTTTTTTCATGATGATGATATTAAGTGATTGTTTATAACATCATTTGCTACCGAATATTGACATAATAGTTTCACATTGATGTCAACTAATATTGTCATAAAATCGTCACAAATGTTGTAGAAAACTAGATAGTATTAGCTATAGAATCGATACTGATTTGCAATCGATTTAGGTTGTAATTTAGGGACAACTTAGTTACGCATTTAAAACGAAATAACTACCAATATTAGAAATATTCCGTAGCTAATCATCAAATTGTCCTGTCTCTATTTATTTATTCAATTTTGGAATTAAAAATATAATTAAAATATCATTATTTAATTGTTTGCATATTTAATATTATTAATTCTCAAACTGGCAACCGACAATCCCAACACTGGTCGTGTTGTGCACCAACGCGGTCCGTGTTGGTGACTAAAATAGTCCGTGTTGTTACATAATAAACCTCTTAAAAAGAATTCGTCCTCAAATGCAAGATGATGGTAGAGGCTTACCAAATATTGTCGGAAATTTGTTGTGCATTTACGATTCCAAGTCCCATGTTGCTTCACTATCTCAACGTCAACTCCACCAACTTTGACTAGCACCACCTTCTTGTTTCCTTGACGCTATAGGCGACGCTCTAGGATCTTCATCGGTTGCTCCTCGTAGGTGAGGTCCTCCTTCAAGTTGGGCTCCTCAATCCCGATGATGTTGGCGTTGTTATGTTGGTACTTCCTGAGCATGGACACGTGGAAGACATTGTGCACTCGCCCATAGGAAAGGGGTAGTGCTAGTCGTCATGCTCCATTTTCGATCAATTTCAGCACCTCGAAGGGACCTACATAGCGAGGGCTGAATTTACCTCTTTTACTAAACCTCACGACGCGTTTAGTTTGGGAGACCTTCAACATCACCTTGTCTCCAACCTAGAAAATCTACTCTCGGCGTCCTTTGTCAGTATAAGTATTCTATCTATTATATGCAACCTGAATCCTTCTTCTGATTAGATCCACTATGTTAGCATACTCTTGTACTATCTCTGGGTTCATTAGCTTCCACTTGCCTACCTCACTCCAACATGCCAATGATGGACAAGGCCTCCCATATAGGGCTTCAGATGGGGCCTTGCCTATGCTGGAGTGATAGTTATTGTTATAGGCGAACTCAATCAGTGGGAGATGGTCGTCCTAGCTGCCATGCCATCCAAGACGAAAGAAGGAACGCCCCTTTGGTCACGACCGTGATTTACATATCACGGGCCGTGACTTCTTGAGAAACATTATCGTTTAGTCACGTCCTTGTGGTGGGCGTGACCCACTAAATCTGTTCGGTCACGACCATGATACATTTGTCACATGTCGTGATGCATTATGAAGAGAAGTCAAGTGTTTGGTCATGGTCGTGATTTCCGTATCACGGGCCGTGACACATGTGCAGCCATAATACTACTATTCGATCACAACCCTGACATTTCTATCACGAGCCATAATGTGAACCGCGTACAGTACCAGCCTTCAGTCATTTCAAATCCTTTTTCGACGGTTGTGATTTCTTTGAACATTTATGTTACAGGCCGTGACAATATTCGTCATGCGCGTTTTCTGACATTTTAAAGGTCATTTCAAATCCTTTTTCGACGGTTGTGATTTCTTTGAAGTCTAATTTCCCCCCGAATGATTCTCATCAAGTCTAGGGTTCTTTCCATCTATAAATAACCCCCAAAACCTCATTTGGGGGATGCTTTAAGCTTGGGAGAACCTAAAGAAGGAGAAGACAAAGTGCTGCAGGATTCTGGAGACGATCGTCGCTTAAAGGTGTAAAATTTCTGTAATTATTTTGTTGTTGTATTCTCTTCTCCTATATTTTACAAGAGGATGAACTCCTATATATTTTGATATTGACTCGTGGAGATTTTTATTGTAAAAGAGCAAGTTGTTGCTGCACCAAATGTTGAGATGACTATGAAAGACTATGTTTCCTCTAAATATAAAAATGTTGAATCTAGTGTGGTCCTCCCAACTATCACTACTAATTATTTTGAGATCAATCCTTCCATTGTAAGGATGGTACAAGCAAACCAGTTTGGAGGAGCTCTAATTGAGAATCCATACACCACCTGGATAACTTCATCAGGATATGCAACACAGTCAAGTGTAACCATGCTTCCGAAGACGCAGTAAAGCTGAGACTTTTTTCCTTTTCTCTGAAGGACAGGGCATCGACATGGTTGAGCACCTTGCCTACTGGAGCCATCAATACATGGGACCAATTCATAGAGAAGTTTATTCCAAGTTCCGCCCACCTCAGAAAGAAACAAAGATGAGGAACGAACTGAGGGCCTTTAAACAGGGTGATGATGAGACCCTGTACGAGGCTTGGGAAAGATACAAGGAGGTGTTGGCGAAGGTCCCTGATAATAGAACTCCTTTGTGGCAAATCCTGAAGGACTTCTACATGGTCTTTTCCAGGAAGACGAGGACAAGCTGGACTCATTTGTTGGAGGTTTAGTTTTGGGCAAGAAGAGTCCACAGGAGATCTATGAGATGATAGAAGATGTAGCCATGAATTCCTGGCAAACCAAGAGATCAAGAGGTGCCAGAAACAAAGCTATGAACAAGGTTGAAGCCTCTACAAGTAATGAAGTTATGGCTCAACTGGAGACACTGAACAAGAAGTTTGAGCTACTGATGACTCGAGGAGTTTAACAGTGCGAGCTTTGTGGAGAGGGTCATTCATGGAAATAATTCTGTTTAGTCGAGTAAAGTGGAGAATTGCAAATTTTGTGGTTGATTCTTTCCCCAAGAACAATAATATCTTCAGTAACAACTACAACCTTGAATGGAGGAATCAACCTAACCTAGCACAGATGCAAGGACCTATGTTTAGCTAATCTGCACAAAACTACCAACCTCCTGTTGAGCCAAAAGGCAACATCGAAAACCTGCTTAGCAATTTTATAGATGTTATGGAGACCTGATAATGCCTCAATTCGCAAGATGAAGATACAAATTGATCAATTAGTAAACATGGTTGTTGGAAAGCCCTGCGATCTTGGCTGAGTAATATAGAGAAGAATCATGAAGGAGAGGCTAAAGCAATATCTACGAGGAGTGGCAAGCAGCTTGAAGATCCACAATTCCCTGAAGATCGTCCACATGTAGAGTTCAACAGGAGGCTGAAGAGACAACTTGTACTACCCCTCTAGAGATTCAGAAAGAGAAAATGAAGATAAGTGATGAAACACAATTGGATAAAGGTAGATCTTTACCCTTACCTCAGAAATACAGAAAGGAACAATTGGATAGGTAGTTTTCCAAGTTCCTAGAAAATTTCAAGCAGTTATAGATAAACATACCTTTTCATGAAGTCATGAGACAAATGCCTAGCCATATGAAATTTATGAAGGAGATACTGTCAAACAAGAGAAAGATTGAAGAAGCTTATGGCAGACCCTTTCTAGCCACAAGAAAAATTATGATTGATGTACAACAGGGCAAGTTGACCCTTAGGGTCAACAATGAGATCTAAGCTTCGATGTAGCCCGATCTCTGAAACAACCTACAAAACTTTCCCCATGCTTTGCCATTGATGTCTTTGGAGATGATCACTCGGATACACAATTATAGATGAAACTACAAAAGAGTCAGATACTGACAACTCTGAGATGGATCTAGAAGAGGATTTAAGGAAGATCCTCAACCAGAAGAAGAAAAGAAAGATGCCCCTCAACTAGAGTTTAAAGAGCTGCCACCTCATCTTAAGTATTCCTTCCTCGAAAATAAATCATATCCTGTTATTGTCTCTTCTAACTTAACAAATGATATGGAGAGAAAGTTGATTAAAGTTTTAAGGAGGCACAAGAAGGCAATTGCTTGGTCAATTGCAAATATCAAAGAAATCTTCCCCTTATATGCATGCACAAGATACTGATGGAAGAGGATAGTAAGCCCACAACTCAATTTCAGAGGAGATTAAACCCAATATTGAAGGAAGTAGTGAAAAAGGAAGTCATCAAATTGCTGGATGCAACTATTCGGCCAAGAAGGATGCCAAGCCAAGACTACTGAGATGGGTCCTGCTCCATCAAGAATTTGATGTGGAAATCAAAGATAAGAAGGGGTATGAAAACTTGATGGCTGATCACCTTTCTCGATTGGAGCGAGCACCTAAGGAGTTGGAAGACATCTAGGAGGAGCTCCCAGATGAGAAAATTTTCTACATTAACACCATTTGTAATATCACTAACTTTTTCCAAGCTCCTTGGTTTGCAGATTATGCTAACTTTATTGCATGAGGTTATTTGCCTAAAGAGATGACAAGTCAATAAAGAACAAATTCTTCTTTGACTTGAGACATTATATTTGGGAGGACCCGCATTTATTCCGTATATGTGCAGATCAGGTTATTCGTAGATGTGTACGGGAGGAGGAGTTCAACCAGATTTTGAGCCACTGCCATGATTAGCTAGTTGGAGGGCACTTTGGACCAGACAAAATAGCGGGAAAGGTGTTGGAGTGCGGATTTGATTGGCCTATAACTTTCAAAGAGACTCAAGAATATTGTAAATTATGTGACCAGTGCCAAAGGTCATGTAATATTTGACGCAAAAATGAAATGCCACCCAATAATATCATATTTTGTGACATTTTTTTTATGTTTGAGGAATCGATTTTATGGGTCCTTTTCCAAAATCTTTCATAAATGAATATATTTGAATGGTCGTGGACTATGTGTCTAAGTGGGTGGAGCCGATAGCTACCCCCACCAATGATGCGAAGACAGTCACATATTTTTTGAGAAAGAATATTTTTACTCATTTTGGGATCTCCAGGGCTGCTATTAGTGATAATGAAACTCACTTTGGAAATAAACTGTTTGAGAAATTACTAAGTAAGTTTGGGGTCACTCATAGGTTAAGCACATCTTTTTTATCATGCCCAAACTTGTGGGCAGGTTGAACTTTCTAATAGGGAACTTAAGAGAATCCAGGAGAAAACTATTAATTCTTCCAGAAAACACTGGTCACTTAAGTTAGATGATGCTCTATGGGCATACAGAACAACATTAAAACACCCATTGTTATGTCACCTTATAGGATGGTATTTGGCAAGTCTTGTCATTTACCTATTGAACTAGAGCATAAAGCGTATTGGGCAACAAAGTTTCTGAATTTTGATCTTGTAATGGCTGGGGAAGAAAGAGTGTTGAAAATTAAATAATGAATTCAGAATAGGCCTATGAAAACAACAAATTATATAAAGAAAAAGTTAAAATCTAACATGACTGACACATTAAATAGACCAAATTTTTACTTGGTCAACAAGTTCTCCTATATAACAGTAGACTGAGACTTTTTCTTGGAAAACTTTGATCTAGATGGAGTGGACCTTATGTGATAAAAGATTGTACACCCCAGTGAGTGGTTGAACTTCTATTTGCATATGGCAAACAATCTTTTAAAGTCGATGGGCTTAGAGTAAAACATTATACAAGGAGAGGGTTCAGGTACAAGTCCTTATGCTGAATCTTCTAGAACCTTGAATTTAGCTAGAGGCAAGTCAAGGCTAAAGACTAAAAATTAGTCACTATGTAAATACTAACCATTTCTTCTAGTGATGGTTTGATAGCCAGGCTCAGATGTTGATGGAGATGCGAGCCCACCAGGACAACATGAGGGAGAGCATTCAGCGACTCCATGAGTATCACAGCAACCATAGCACATTTGGAGGTTTCTTCTCTCCGATTCCACCACCACCACCGTCGCCTATGGACTAGTCTGGTTGTACTCTTGTTCTTTTTAGTTGCATTTCTGTTAGTTGCATTTTGTATCACCTCCTTCGGCGTAGGCCTGAACATTGAGGACAATGTCTAGCCTAAACTTGGGGGAATTTGCATTTCATGCATTATGTCTTAGTCCACTTTGTTTAGCATGTGTCTTTCTATTATTGTGAGTTAGTTATATGCATAGATGTGTTAGCATAAAATTTTGAAAACCCAAAAATATGTTATCTTTGCTTAATTTTCATTTTACTCAAGTATTTTCTATAGTAGTCTGGTATAATATATGAAATTTGAGTACCTTATTCTAAATGCAAATCACATGTGTGTATTGGAATTTATAATTTTGTGGAATAGAGTGATAACTTTGTAGACCACAAGTCTTTCAGCTTTATTGCACTCAAGTGTTTATATTTACAACCATTTTTATTGAAGACTCAAGTATTTGTTGAGCTTATAAAAAATATGTGAAAAAGTTGGAAAACTTGGAAAAATCTATTGTGAAAAAGAAAACTTGAAAAAAGGATTATGAAAAAGAAGTGTGAGAAGGAGTTAAAGTAGTCGTTAAGTGTTATTCAGAACCTAGGTGTGTTCGGGCAAGTAAATCCGTAGGGGTTCATGCTTGGGACCTAAGACCGACTGGTCTAGAATTCATCGAACGAAAACCCACTACATGGACTACCTTGTGCAAAGTGGAGAAGCACTTAAGTGTGAAGTCAATTGCTTAGTTTTGTTAGAACTCAAAATGAAAATCGAATGAATATTGACATATGCAATGTTAATAGTATAAGCTCCAAGATACTTGTTCTTTCAACATTAATGATGTAAATTATTATACTTCGTCTTTAAGATGTGAGTGACTATGTTTAAATTGTTTATGAGTCAACACTCTGCGAAGAAGGAGGATAGGTGAAAGTGCATTACTAGTGAGGAGCAGGAGAAATAGAGTGTAAGGAAAGTATTGATCTGCAAGGTCAATGTTATGATGGAATAATCTTGAGCATTTGCTCTATAATTTTACTCGAAGACAAGCAAGAGTTCAAGCTCGGGGGTATTTGATGTGTAGTAATTTATTCATATTTTTTAGATTATTTCCATCTTAGTTTTCATGCATTTTGTTGGCATATGCATCCATTTCGTATACATTTCACTTATTTTTTTTATTTTTTGGAGTCAAAGTCTACATAATTAGTATTTTTGTATGTCCAGAGCACTCAATTACTCATTAGGAGAAGGCCACCAAAATTTGGTTAATTTCGGAGTTAAAAAACTAATATAAAGAAATCAAAGCTTCGATCACAGTTGTGATAGGTCTGTCACGGGCCGTGACATCAACAAGGAGCACGTTTTGATCATGGTCATGACAATTCTGACACGGGCTGTGATGAAATTGAAAGAAGGAACACCCCATCGGTCACAGTCATGATTTCCAGATCATGGGTCGTGACTTCTTGATAAATACACTATCATTCGGTCACATCCGTATTGCGGGCGTGACACGCTAAATCTGTTAGTCATGACCATGATACCTTTGTCATGGGTCGTGACGCATTATGAAGAGAAGTCAAGTGTTCAATCACGACCGTGATTTCCAGATCATGGGTCGTGACACATGTGCGGCCATAATACTATTGTTCTGTCACGACCGTGACATTTTTGTACACGGACCGTGACGTGAACCGCGTACAGAACCAACCTTCGGTCACGGTCGTGACATTTATGTCACGGGCTGTGATAATATTCATCATGCGTGATTTCTGACATTTTAAAGGTTGTTTCAAGTCCTTTTTTGACGATTGCGATTTCTTTTGAAGCCTGATTTTTTGCTCGGACGATTCTCATTAATAGGGTTCTTCCCATCTATAAATAGCCCCAAAATCTCATTTGGAGGTATGCTTCAAGCCTAGGAGAACTTAAAGAAGGAGAAGACGAAGTGCTGCAGGATTCTGGAGATGATCATCGCTTAAAGGTGTAAAATTACTGTAATTATTTTGTTGTTGAATTCTATTCTCCTTTTTTTACAAGAGGATGTACTCATATGTATTTTGATATTTATTCATGGAGATTTTTATTGTAAAAGGGAAAACTTGGAGAAACCCTAACTTTATATAAATTTTATTTCCCCAATTTCTTATGTGTATGCCATGATGTGTTTAATGTTTTTCATGCTTTGTATGACGTTATAATTTGTTAACATCCTGTAGAGGAATAAAATATCTGATTTCATATTGACGCAACCATGTCATACTACACTTAGTATCATCCTAGGAGAGGAATACTGAATGTGAGGTATGTGAGATTGGCATCCTGACAAAGGAACAATCCATAGTCTAGGGATTACAGTTCATTGCGTCTCAAACCCTCCATAGATTAGATTGTCATCTTGGATAAGAACATGAGAGTCTATAGTTTGAGATAGTTAATGTATTCTGGAGAGAACATCAAATTTTAGGTAAACCTTGATCCTCTTAAGAATTGGTGGATTTGAATCTTAATATTTTAGGTCAAATTTTTTCCAACTTATTCATTCGAGTCCAGTGCTTGATGTCATTACTCTGACGCTTATTGATCATATCATTATCATTTATTCTTATTTTAATTTTTTTTAAACATATCTTATCCCAAGTCAATGTACCCATCTCTTTAATTTGGTGAGTCAACTTTAGCATAACAATTTTCTCGTGGAAATCGACACTCTACTCATTCTCTACTAATTGATACGACTAGTGCACTTGCTAGCGGTTTACATGTATACTTAGCATGCATCATGTACCCTCCCTTCGACTGGCCTAAACACTGAGGACAACGTTAGATTTAAGCTTAGGGGAGTTGGATTCTCATGCATCATATTTGTTTATCTTCTGCATTTTTCATATTTGCTTTTTGTACTGCATATTTGCTTGTATTGCATAATTATCATATTATTGAAAATCCAAAAAGATGAGAAAAATTGAAAACCCAAAAACATCAATATTTTCCTCATTCCTTGAAGTTTTATTTTTCTAAGAGCAATGTTTAGAGACATCATGTTAGTTAGCGAAATTTTAATGTCTTAGTTTATCACTTATCACCTGAACTTCGGGAAAAGATTGATTGTACTTTGTAAAATTTTAGTTATTTAGACGATAATTTCTTATTTATGTTCTTCTTGTCCTTTGTTAGTATTGATAATAATTACTTCTCTATTGAAACATAAACTATATGTCGATCTTATTATAGAAAGAAAGTTACTTATGAGATGAAAAAAATATGAGTTCAAGTAGTTTAAGAGGTTGTGACATGTGTTATCCGAAACCTTGGAGGGTTCGGACAACTAGATTCGTAGGGCTTCATGCTTGGTGACCTAAGATCATCTGGTCTAGGATCCACCGATCGAAAACCTGCTACATGGACCCCTTTGTGCTATGATTCAAACTTTAACTTAGAACTTGGAAGAGTTCGGGCAAATAAGCTCGATGGTTGCTTCAACACCTGTCTCCCTAAGGCCATCTGGTCCGGGAGTCATCAATCAAAAGCTTGCTACACGAACATCCTTGTGCAATCCTGTGGGAAGGCTAGAATCCAAACATAAAAGTAAAAATGAAAGAAGCAAGATTCTGAAAAGAAAACTATTTTATTAAGCTCGATATATACTTGTGTCTTCAATATTGATGTTTTTATTTGATATACTAACCGTTGGTACATGTTAGGACTAGACCTGAAGGAGTTAAATTTGTTTGAGTACCGGAGTCTATGCGGCTGGGATTATTTGGAAAGTGGAAAGATGTTTTGGTGATAAGTGCATAAATGAAGGGCAGGCGAAGAGCAGTTATTCTAGAGGGTGGAAGCAATGATTGAAACCCTTTTATTTTCTAAGTTTTGCTTTGAACATTGCTTGAAGACAAGCAAACATCCAAGCTTGGGGGAGTTTGATGCATACATTTTGTAACATATTTTAGGGACTGCATTAGGCATGATTTTGAGTTATTCTAACATAGCATGCATCTATTTTAATATTTAAAAGTACATATTATTTCAAGTCGGAAATATACTCTTGTTTGATGTTAATTTGTAGAAAATCAGCTGAGGAGGCTAAGGAGAGGTTGAATAGGCCCGACATCGAAAATGAACTTGATCACAAAGAGGAATTCAACATCAAGGAGCCATCATGGGCCTTGACGAACCATTACGGATTGTGATGAAGGAAAATCAGTTGCAACTGGATCTATCATGGGTCGTTATGCTCATAACAATAGGATCATATTGTTATGAACTGTGATGGTTCATTACAGGCCGTAAGGGCAGAGATCACGACCACGATGGCCATATAATGACCCTTACAATGGTAGAAATTCAGATAATTAAATACTTCACGAGCCGTAACACCATATTACGGGTCGTGAAGTCATATATCACGGAGTGTCACCACGTATCACGATATAGACAGCAACGGATAATTACTGAAGTTCATCATCATGGGTCGTGAAGGAAATAATGGACCGTGAGAGAAGAAGAGATCAATTTGTAAATCTATTCAACGCTCGAGTTACGGACCGTGACAGATTGTTATGGGCCATGACGACTTGAGACATCCTGAAGAACTATATACTTATGGGCCATGAAATCCTATCACGGGTCGTGAAATATTGATGGAAGTTTATATATGCGAGATTTCGATATGATTTGACGGCCAAAAGAATTGGTATTTGATCTGAGACTTTAAATATTATATTGTAACATATTTTTGAGGATTTGAATGAGTTTTTACGAGATTTTCATCGTCACTATTGATCGAGAAGCATATTTGATCAAAGGGTTTACATGCAACTATTATCTAACCCTAGGAAACCCTAATCTGAGAGAGGGAATAAAAGGATTTCGTCTGCAACTTGAGAGAGGATGCTAGGAACCATCAACCCAAGCTAGAATGCCTTAAAATAGAGATTATTCTGAAGGATTGCTGAAGAAGTGTCAAGACCAACACATCCATTAAGAAGTTTGTTCAACACCTGTTCAATGTCTAGAAAAGTATTTCCTTATTCCATAATTATTGGAATGAACTTTACCATATTCTGTATTTTTTGTTTATCTTTTGATAAGTTCAAGTTGTAAAGAATTATTCATTAGGTTTAAAACTAGTATACTCTTTCATACTTTTGATTATAAGCTTTAGTTATCTCTTTTACTGAATATGATTGCTTGAGTTTTTTTAGAATTATTCATTTGATAATTAACTGTGTAGTGTGGGCAATATTTTATGCAATTCATGACATGCTAGTGTGAGCAAAAATATACATATTACATGCATCTCATGTAGGATAGTTTTTTTATAGTTTTGGTCATTGCATGCATCAATTTTTTGTTTATTTCTTTATATTTCTTCAGGTCATTGTTCTACTCTAATTTGATGTTTATTTTACAGATTATACACTTTTTAAGACAAAGGATCAACTAAAAGAAGTTACACAGTTTGAAGTCAAATTCAATCAAAAGATGATGTGATACGAGAGATAATGCATGATTTATTTGAATATTCTCAATTAAAATGATTCATAGCATTTCCTACTTCAAATAGAAATTGGTTCATTTGAGGAATTTCTGACTTCCAATTTTTCCTGCTTCAACTCAGAATGAGTCTTTTGAAGAATTTGACTAGGAAAATGAGTCAAAACTTTATAGAAAAGACTTCCAATCATTATACAACTCCTTGAAAACTATTAGATACCTACTCCTAATGAATTTGAGAGAGTTTTGAAGTCCGTAAATTCAGAGAGAACTACAAATTTGAAAAGAAGTTGGAAAGTTTTATCATCCTTCTCCCTAACATGACTTAAAAAAGGACTCATATCTTATCATAACTCTTTGGGGATAAAAAAGAATCATATTTGAGAAAATTTTGAAGAGTTTTGATGCTTTAAATTTCAACCTAAAGGAGAATTACGAGTTTAATCAATGTTTTCATAACCAGATCGGAGATCGGATCGGAGTGTCAACTGGGTCACGGTTGAATCGATTCGATCGGGTTCAACCGAATTAGACCAGATTTTTTACTCTATATATAAAAAAAGAATAAATAATAAGTTATTCATTGTCATTTAATACTTTAAAATGATAGAACAAATCGAGTAAGTAAATATCTCACTAGATATGTCAAGAAATTGATAATAGACATATTTTAGAATGATTATACACTATTAAATAATATAGTTGAAATTTTTTAACAAAGATAAAAAGCCTTATGAAACTAAAAAAGAACATAACAAAAAAAGTTATGAGAAGTGGAAAAAATTAAGCTAAGACATGCAAGTTTTAGTTTTTATTATGCAACATAAGCAATTGATTGTTCATAAAAAAATAAGTTATGAAAATAAATTTTAGTTTTTATTATGAAAAAAAATTTCAGAATATATCACGATCTCCTATGTTTCAAACTCACGAGAATGCATATGAAAAAAATAATATGAAAAAAAGAAGAAAAAATTAAGAAATGAATCAACACTTACTTGTATTAGGAAGTCGAGATGCAAGTAATCGCCTCTTAGAGTTTTGCGGTCACGAGAATGCAGATGAAAAAAATAATATGAAGGTGATTGAGTTTTTTTCATTTTTTTTATTTTGTCAATATCCAAGTTCCAAAGTGAAAAAAATAAAAAATCGGGTTTAACTAATTTTAACAGTTCAACCCAATTTTACTGATCCAAATCTGTTCTTTCCGGTTTTCTATCAATTCCGAGTTTTACATTAAATCGGAACGGATTTAATACTAGTTCATAGTTGAACCGGTTCAACTGATCGATCCGGTCTGGTTTTCAAAACATTGAGTTTAATTGAAAAATCTAAATTCTATCCTATTTTGACCTGGAAAGAATTTGAAAACATATCAACTTTGTGGAAAACTTGGAGACCCTTTGGAGATTGATTCTACCCTATAAATAGGCATGCAAAGACATGATCAGACAAAAAATTCTACTCATATTTTCCAAACGAATTTTAGAGTGTTGAGAAATCAATCATTGAAGAAAAAACCTAGAAGCTCCATTGAAGATCTAGAAGACAAACATTATTCTACATATTTTATTTATTTTCTATTCTTACTTTTAGGCTTAGAATTATTTGATGTTGAGGGATAATTTTTCTTTAAACCCTAATTAGTTCTTGGAATATTATTTATTGAATCTCTGTGAACTTGCACCATATATTCTGATTATTATCATTTAATTAAGATTTTCGTTGGTTTTAATCGAGAGATACTACTAACTGAATTTCTCTGCATTGGATTTTGAATTCAAATATTTTATTGTATTTTCTAAACACAAAACGGACTATTTTTTGAAAGGAAATGACCCATTTTGTCTCCTGTTTCTCGGCCTTTTCGAGTTACACATTTCATCCCCGAACATGAATCGTGTTTTAGCCGATGCGGTCCATTTTTAGTTCATTTTTGGGTGTTTTCTAGGTCGTTATCCGAGATCTTGAGTGCAAGTCTTTCTACATCTATCTGGTTTTGGAATTTATGGATTGTGGGTTGTTAATCACTCGAGAGAGGTTTAACAATTCAAGGTTTGTTGTTTATTGCATCTTAGTTTAATTTAACTAAGGATTGATTTGGTTCGAACTTTTTTTAGTTAAGATTTAATTAAGGTAGTTATGTCATCCTAAAGGAGTCCTATACTTTTAACACAATTCTATCGTCACAGAAATTCAGATTTAAATAATATTCCAAGAGATAATCATGGGGAGATAGAATCCCAATCCCAAACAAACTATATGTCGATCGATTTTTATTTTTTCTTTCCCATCTTTGCTTATCTCATTTTATCTTTTCTATTTCCTAATTCATTGAAGATCCTAATTTCGTGATAAAGTTTCAAAAATCTAAAATTCATCAGTTCTTGTGGGTTCGACAATCTTCTCACATCTTTATTACTTATGCGACCAGTATATTTGTTGAAGTTTTAGCGTGTGATTTTTCGCATCAATTTTTTTCCACCATTGTCGGGGACTATTTTGAGTTTTATTTCTAAACTTTTTATCATTGATTAATTTAAAAAAATTATCATTATTTATTTGTGTGCGTGTAATTATCATGGAAATTCTCTTCTACACACGCAACACGGTCCGCATCAACATGTGACGCGGACCGCGTGACTCAAAACACAGACTGTGATATCTCCCGAACCGCTCCGTGTTTGAGTCTGATATTTCACCTTTCTTCTTGTGAATTCTTTCAGGAAATATCACTATCCTCAATGGCGAAAAAGCAAAAGTCCAACCAATCTAAGCCTCAAGTTGAGGATAAGAAAGATATTTTGAAACATGTTAAAATTCAGCAGCAGAAACAACTTGATCAATCGAAAGCCACATCGATCCACAATCACGAGAATAATCCAAAAGTAATTCAAGCTAGCATTGATCAACCTTCAAAAAGTGACAATAGTGCATCTATTTAAGCGGAAGTGGAGGCCCTTGCAATGAACCCACTCGCTATGTTAACTCAAATGATGAGCATGTTGCTCATGAAATTCTTCGTTCAAGAGGAATACATTCAGAATATGGAGAATAAAATCAAAGAGTGCAATATGATGATGATGTCACCAAATCGTCAATAAAGTCAAGAGTCAAGTTGGAAGATATGTTTGGTCAAATTATATCTACAATCCAGCAGAAAATTTTCATGCAAGATCAACTTATCCAAAACTGGGAAATCAGATTGACCTAATTACAAGATAATAGGAAAGTCATTGACGACATCCCTCCTCCTCCGCAGCCTTCGAGATCCTAGAGAAGTTTGAAATAATACAGGCCAAAATTCACACTAGAGAAGCAAGTCACAGATTTGTCCTCTCAATTGGCCAAATCTCCAGAGGCAAGCATTGTGGAGAATGCAAGAGGCATTGTATGTCCATGTCACCATCATTATTCCTATAGGATACGATGAAGACCGCAAAGAATTTATCAGCCCTTGACATGGACTACTGAGTGGCGCGTGAAAGAGACCAGCGAATACATAATTGAAAATGGACAAGTCCGAAGGAGGAGCTCACCTTTGGACAACCCAATCATCACATCAAGTTTGTCTCAAAATCCACCACCACAAGAGGAGAGGAGCACACCGGATAAGCCATCGACAATATCTGCATCAACACCAACCTCAACCAAACTCTGGCATCCAAAGAGCACGACTCCAATGCAAATTCAACAAAATCTAAAATATCAAGACAAGGGAAAAGCTAAACTCGACGAATCAGGTGATTAGAAATTGGAGACACTTTGTTGCATATTTGTTCGCACTCATTGAGTCTCGTCAGGATGGGCATTCATGATCACATCAATTATTCCTGGTGAGATTGTTCGTAATTGTAAATTTCAATTGTCTTTATTTTATTTTTTAATTTTTTTAGTTGAGTTTTCATGAGTCTAAGAGTTGATATATTAGGTTTTATGTTTTAGTTCAGGTCGATGTTTATTTGGTTTCTCTCATCAAAGTCATATATCTAAAATAAATTGTGAGCAACACGGACCGCATTCTACATGGACACGGGCCGTGTTGACCATCTGACACGCTGAGGCAGCACACTGCACAAGGCATTTCTTTTGCAGGTGATAAAATGGCTTGCGTCTCAGATGAAACATATTGTGCCAAGGCTAATGCAATCCATGTGGTTCGAATCAATCATGCAACCTCTCCACCGACATCTTAAACGCGGATCATTTTTTAACCTTTCGCAACTCGTGCCCAAACTTAATGAAGCATCAGAGGCGGCCAATGGCATTCATCATTTCAACTCCATATCAACAAAAATAGACTACATCATACTTAATGTTGCTCATGCCTGCACTGCAACACTAACTGTGGTCATCTCGATGTGACTGACTACATCGACTTGGCCCATGCTCCATCAGCCACCAAGCTCTACACAAACACCAAGTCAACACGGACCGCATCACAAGAAAAAATGGGCCGTGTTGCTGGCACCATCATCAATTCGACATAGACCATTGAACATGTGACATGGCGAGTTCCTCCCAGCACGTGATATGTGTCCAAACTCATAATGTCATGCTCTTGTTGCAGTTCATCGACATCATTAGACTTGGGTGAGATTTTCCTTTTCTTCATTTTTTTTTATTTTTACTTGCATTTCATACCCTACTGGGTTTGACTAACACTGAGGATAGTGTTGAGTTCGAGCTTGGGGGAGATTTCATGCATCATGTTTTCTTTACCTATTTTACATTTCATAGCATATTTGCTTCTTTCATATTAGTTTCATTTTATTGCATTGGCAAAGAAAATCCAAAAAAATAAGAATAAAAAAAATTGTGCCAAATATTCTCTCGCTCTTACAACTAAGTGTTTTCTAGTTCTAACTTTTTGGCACCTTAATTGCTAGCCTATGAAATCCAATTTTTGTTATTTTTATATACTATCGTCTTAGTATAAGGTATTGGTATGTAGAAAGTTGCTAAGTAGAACTATGAACTTTGTACGACATTTTCTCTTCCAGTTGGCTTTTATTTTTATTTTCTGTAGTCTTGATTGTAGTTGCATTTTTATCAAATGCATTAAGTAATTTTTGAGCTTATGTGTATTTGAAAAAAAAAATAAAAAAATACAAGTGTTAAAAAAATTATAAGTGTGAAAAATGTGAAAAATTGTGAAAGTAATTGCATAAAGTTGATGAAGGTACAAAGGTGTAAAAATATAATTAAATTCGAAGGGGATTCTTGCATGGCGACCTAAGACCAACTGGTCTGAGATTCGCTGATTGAAAACCCGCTACATGGATCACTTTGTGCAATATGGAGAAGCACTTGAGTATTCAAATCACGTGAGTTCGAATCTTCACTTCAGAACCAGGGTTTGTTCGGGCAAGTAAACTCGACGGGTGCCTTAACACATATTGTCATAAGGCCATCTAGTGTAGGAGTCATCAATCGGAAGCCCGCTACACGGACTTCCCTATGCACCCCTATTTGGAGACTAGAACTCATAAGAAAAAATGGTTATGAACAAATTTTTGGCATAAAAATGTCTTAAGCTCAATTATTACTTGTGTTTTCAACATTAATGCTTTTATATGATTGACTCTATTGTTAACTTTTATAAAGATGGAATAGAAATATTTAAATATGTCTGAGTTCAGAATTTCAAAAAGGCTGAGATTTTTTGGTTTAGGATAGATACTCTGGAAATGGTCATGTAAAAGAATAGTAGGATGAAAGTATTGGTTAGTGGGATGGAAGCCATGACGGATCCTTTTATGTTTTTGAGCTTTGTCTTAAGTTTTTGCTTGAGGACAAGCAAAGGTTTGAGCTTGGGGGAATTTGATGTGAACAAAAATATACATATTTCATGCATCTTATTTAGGACATTTTTTTGTAGTTTTGCTCATTGCATGTATCGATTTTTCTATTTATTTCTTTATATTTTTTCAAGTCATTGTTCTACCCTAATTTGATGTTTATTTTACAGATTATACACTTTTTAAGGCAAAGGATCAACTAAGAGAAGTTACACAATTTGAAGTCAAATTCAAGTCAAAAGATGATGGGATATGAGAGATAATGCATGATTCCTACTTCAATTAGAAGTAATCCTATTTCAATTCATATAATAAAACAAAAAAAATCAGCATGCATCTCAGGACATGACCCGCGTCGTTGGTGGCATATTCAGGTAGTGTTCGTCAATCGAACACAATCGATTTTGAAGCAGTGCAAATCATTTTTCAGTGGAGACATGGATCGAGTTCAAGCAACATGATCCATTTTTACTCTAGGATTTCAGTTATTGTTCTTCATTTGGGGGAAACACGAGTTGAGACACCACATGTTTCATACTTTACCATATGGGTCCCCCGAGCGCGGACCATGTGCAAGCAGCACGGGGTCCATTTCGCTCAGGGCAAGTGTGTTCGATCGAAGGAAACAATCCGTGTCAAAGGTTGACATGGTCGGCTCCGAGAGAGCAAACCGTGTCAATAAGACACATGGTTCATTTTCGACAGGTGAACGTGGCCTGCGTTGGATCGGATGTAGTTCGTGTTCGAGCCTCTGACACTCTTATTGGTTGCAGTTTCTTCTCCATCACTATGATCATAGGGCATATAGGTAATCATAGGCTTATGCCAGATACTTCAATATTATTCCTATCATTCATTTGCTTCATCATTCATATATAAAATAACCATAAGGTTTGTCCTCCTAATTATATACATTGCTTTGTAGCCAAATTACCTTCTTCTTCTTTACCCTAGATCAGTCTTCACGCTCCTCCTCCATGATGAACCATCTTCTTGACCTCTCGTGCTCCATGTTGATCTGACCCCATTAGGGGAGAGAGAGAGAGAGAGAGAGAGAGAGAGAGAGAGAGAGAGAGAGAGAGAGAGAGAGAGAGTTTGTGAGATAAGAGGATGAGTTGGGTCCTATTTATAGGAAAGAGAAATTACCTCTAGATGAAGTTTAAATATGATTAAGATTCTTTAGGACTAATCATATTGTGATTAGGAGTTTCTTAGAAACTACTTCGAATAGAACTAGGAGTATTAAATTGACTAAAAAATATTAATTTAATAAATTGACTTTGACTCTTATCCTTTTTTCTAATCTTAACCAAACTATATATTTTCTTACATTTTCTTATCTTTCTCTTTATTTATTATTATTTACTTAAAAATTTGGGGTGTTATAGATGATATATTTTCTATAGGGACGATATCAAGTTCCTCGATTGGTTGAAGGGAAGATCCCATCAAAGGAATGGGAAAAAAACTTTTTTTTTCTTTTTTGGCTATCACCTTCATATCAATTCGCGTCACAGCTTACTAGACAGGCTCTCACTCGGTTCTACGGTATTAAAGGAATGATATGATATCTTAAGAGATAATATATTTTTTGATAGGGATGATATGATACCCTAAGAGATGATATGATACTTTTGGCCAACTGATGACATGTTGCATAAATGATTACACAAGCGTGTTACATGTTATATGATATGCTATGGACATGTGATATATTGGTGAAGATACATGTTTCAATTTATTTTATGGTACAATATACATGATAATTGATATGTTCATATTATTTTTCTCGAAATAAGTAGGTAACACATAGACCGAGTTTTTATCTTACTAAATTGTGATTTGCTCATAATATGATTTTTAATATTTTTCATATTAGCAGATCAGTATTGTGACCGTGATTGATGATCCTCTATAAAATTGGAGCATTTTTGGACGATGTATATATGAGACTTAGGTCTTGCGTTTAGCAATTTTATGAGGATGTATGACTCCTCTTGATATATAGTTTTTTGTATAAGGTTGTTAAATGTAAAAAAAAAAATATGTTGTATAATATATAAGTATAAGATAATGTAAATTTGCTCTAAGATCAATATAAAATGTCTGCGTTGTAGTCACAATTATGATAATATCCATGTGAGATTCAAAGGAATTATAACACACTTATGCGATATTATATTTGATCGATCATAATCAGTCACGACTTAATATTTCAATCGGGGCCACGACAAATGATTTTTCAACCTTATCAAGTTATGAAGCTCACTTGGAGATCACGTTGTTTTTTATTGGTTTTTAATTAAAGGATGAGTTTGAGATGTAGTTAAATTTTGAAAAGCCAGTCAATTATATAAATAGAACCATTGGACCGTTATTGAATACCTCGTGTCCCATGCCTAGAGCTAGAGCTAGAGAAATTTTTAAATTTCCTAACGATCAAGAAGTTCAAGATTACAAAAGGAGTTTGATGTCTGGTACATTCGATAGGTCATGTTATGAATTTATTCTAAAGAGTTAGAATTTTTATTCTTCTTCATTGCTTGTGGAATCTTGAAAAGGCCATGTTATGAATTTGTTCTAAAGAATTAGAACTTTTATTCTTTTTCATTGCCACTCTCTAGATGACTTCTCTTAAATTTTTTATGTTATTTTTTTTATCTTATGGAGCTTATATTAGAAAATTTGTGGAAGCTTGTGTTAGGACTTAACCTATATTAATAAACTTATTGTTAATTTTAATATTGTTTCTCTATGTGATGATTATGTGAGTTGATTATTAATTGTTTAATGAAATCAAACTTTATTCTTCTAAATGCATGAGAATATTGATTTCAATGTAAGTCAAAATAATTCACGTCACGATCTAAATTACTTGTCTAAGAGTATTAGATTATATGGCCTTTTAGTTTGACTTGTTTAAGTGATTAACAGTTTAAGAATAGCAAAGTTAATGTATCATAGATTTAGACTAATTTAAGCTGGATTCGCTTGAACTTTCCTATTAATCTAAAACTAAGATAAATGTTTAAGGGATCATAGCTTAGATAATTTTTAATCAATCATTAGAGTCATGTGCATAAATCTGATTCAATTTGACATAATGGTGAAACAATGTGTCTTAATTTTAAAAAAAATGATCTTATCCTATATTATTTCTTCTACTTTAGTTTTATCTAATCTCATATTTTTATATTTTATTACTCATTCACAAATATTTAATTTTTTCTATTAACTTTGAAACTAAATGATTTATATTAATTATTCCTCATAAATTTAATACTTTATTTGTTTTCTATATTACTTGAACTACTAGTACTCTTACTAATGTAATTAAACCACATCAATGGACACTTCTAGAGTTTTGTCATTTTAATATTCCTTGTGATACCTCATAGTTACCATATAACTTGAAACGCGACTTGGGTTGAACCCAAAATGAATTTGTAACTAATAAAATTTTGAATATGATTAATACAAAAAATCTTGTTAAAATGATTAGTCACACTCTCTCCTTTAAACTAATAAACAATGTTTTCATAACCGGACCGGAGATCGAATCGGACGTCCAACTGGATCGCGGTTGGATCGGTTCGATCGGATTCAACCCGGATTGAACCAGATTTTATTAAAATAATATTATTTATAATAATTTATAATATATATAGTACTACTAATGTTATATAATATATAATAATATAATAATACCTACTAAAAATTAGATATAATATAAACTTGTATTTATTGTATGATTATTAATGATGGTGATTGATATATTCATATTTTTTTTATTTATTATTTTATAATAATAATGATCTCTTATTAATTTAGTTTACTTTGGATCACGTTTATTTTTTTATTTCACTTTATTTTATTTCTTTTTACCTTTTTTTAAATTTTCCTATCAATTATTTTCGTATATTTATTTTATCTTTGTATTTTCATTTTTGCTAGTGTTTCTATTTTTTCTTTTTTATTTTAATTTCTTCCACTTCTTACAATGTATTTTCATCTTGATTTGAGTTGAACTAATTTTTAATTATTTATTATATTTTAAAAAATAATATTTTAAAAAAATTATGATGGTTGACATATAATTATTTATATAACATTAACAATTCTACATTAATTATTTTGACCCGAATTATTATTAACTTTCTTTTTATTTTACTTGGAAGTATTTTATTTTCATGTCTTATATTTTTTTCCTTTTTCCTTATCTACTTTCCTCTCACTTATTTCATATTTTAAATTTTATTTTTGTCAATTATGTTCCTTCTATAAATTGCTTACTTAAAAATAATGATAAGTAATATTATTAGTATTATACGAATAAGTCATGTTAATTATTTTATTCAATTTATTGTTAAATTTCCTATTATTATATTTATCTTTCATTTTTTACTATACCTTTCCTATTGTTTTATTTATCTTTCATTTATTACTATACCTTTCTTATTTCTATTTTTTTCTTATTTATTTTCCTTCCATAATTTTTTTTATTTCCAATTTTGTATTTCCTAATTAGTTTCAATTACTTTCTTTTTGTCAAAAATAAACTTTTCATTTTAACATATTTTCACTTTAATTTGATTTTTCTTTCAAATTTGTAATTGAATCGAATTTTTGGCCGGTTCGCCGGTTCATCGATTTTTTCGGTTCGATCGCTTTTTGCCCGGTTCAACATCACATCCGTGATTAAAACCAGACCGAATCAGACGCCGATTCACGATTGAATCGGTTGAACGGGCGGTCCGATCCGATTTTATAACATTGCTAATAACATTATTTCACTTCACCCCCAAAACTTTCTAAAAGTTTCTCTAACTTCTATCTTTCCCCAACATTCTAAAAGTTTTGATTTAGTTTAAAACTCTTAAAAAGTATTTATCTTTAATGATCTATTTATTACTTTACCCTTATTTATTTTGTATACCGCAATTATTTTTGTATTTACTATTTATTTAGAAAAAAAGAAAAGAAAGTAGGATCCTTGACAAAATAAATGAGATTAGGGGTGGGTCCCAGTTGATTTATTTTTTTTTCCCAATTTTTAAAAATTTAACAAATAAATTAAAGGATAAAATGGTAACTGTATACTTGAAATTAAATATTGTTAAGTATTTGGCATTAAATGACAGAAAGTGTGTGGAAAGATGAATTCAAGTGTCAGGATGTGATGTATAGGCACCCGCCAGAACAGGGATACTCAACTTCACCCTCTTACGTGTCTGGGTTGTCTGAGATGCTTATCGTCTGACTTGAATGGGTTTAAATTAGTCTGCAAGTTCACTGGACCACCCCCCACACCTACCCCTCCAACGGTCGGCTGAGAGAAATATTTGAATTCGCTGTTTATAAACCACGAAGAAGCCCTCCATCGTCAAGCCTCGCAATCTCCTCCGCCTCACGAGTTTTTGCGAGCAAAAAGAAGAACTTTTATGGATTTCTCGAAGGAATTCCCCAGTCCTCGATCCACAGCAGCAAATCCAAGTGGCAGTGGTAAAATTTATTCACCGATTGCTCTTTTTATCAAACTTTCCTGTCCTTTTCTTTTCATTTGATCTAAGATTTCCTCTGTTACTGTGCCAAAAGGTGCCTTTTTTTACGATTACTTTTCTGGTATTGTTCTTCTTGTTGAGCCTTTTCATCAAATATGCGACTGGTCTGTTCAATTGCTTTCACATAGACTTGCATTTGTATGTTCTATGTTTTGCTATCAACCATGTTCTACAGTTTGTTTATCGCTCAGGGCTTTCTTCAGATTTCCATGGATATCCCACCATTTATTGTGATTTCCTCTTGGATTCCTTTTCGGTTAGTCAAAAAATTATTTGCCTTATTTTGTTTAGTTTGGTTACAGAATTGTTCATCAACTAGTTAAAGCTTCTGCAAACTATTTGTTCTTTGATTTGTTTGGTTGCTGTCCCAAAAGATTGAACTTTTTGGGATCCTTATTGCAATTGTTTTATGATTTAGTTTAAGCTGCTATAGCTGTGCTTTTATACCTTTTCTGTTGCAGATTCTAAAAAGAATTCTCAAGGAATTGCAATTGCTGAAAGGAACGATGAGAACTGTAAGCCAAACAATAAAGAATTAGCGGAAAACAAACCTAAGAATTTTATGTCAATGACTCTGTCTTCAGCTTCAAAGAGGAAAATCTTGGCTGAGAAAAATGAGGCTGCCCTTATGAATTCATCTGATGCCAACCCTGGGAAAAACCCCCAAGTGAAATCCAATATGACTTCACAGCCTCCTTCTGAACAGATCTGCTCTTTTGCTCATGATAACACTCCTTCGGCTGATAATTCTGACCTTTTTCCATATGATCCTCTGACAAATTACACTTTTCCAAGGCCACAGTTCCTCAGATACAATCCAGATCGCCGCCGGGAAATTCTTCTGCGAGCAGACGGAGAGTTGAGGAGTTTAGATGAATCAGGTTCTGACTCAAGTCCTTGTTATAGCCCTAGGAAAGTTGTTGAAGAGACTGCGCCCTCTTTTGATTCTAAATTATCTATCCATGACAAAGAAGTTGAAGGAAGTGAAGAGGATGACTACGATGAGGATGATAATTTGGAAGCAAATGAGGATGAGAAACCCAGAAAAACATGGAAATTAGCAACTTTGCTTTTTATTCTCATAGTCTGGGGTCTCTTCATTCACTCCCTGAATCCTGGCTTTGATCCTTCTTTGCAAGAATATGGTCATATAGGATTAGCTGAAGATGATAATTTAGCCTATTATCTGAACGTTCCTCATGGATATGTTATGGGTGTCATGATGGGGTTGTCTGATGTCTGTTTGGATATGCCTCGAAGTGAATCAACATGTGGGATTGAAGACAACTCCAGAGAATCGGTAGTTTCGAAAGATCCCTTATCAAGCGAATGGCAAGAGGAGTACTCACATTTCAGGGATCAAGAACCCCCTAATGGAAGTGAATTGGTGATAGAAAGGGATGAAGATCCTCATGGAAATGAATTGGTGAATAAAAAGGATGTTGATTTGTTTATTAATAATTGGGAGGTTGTTAAAGAAAACATTCATGGGGTTATTAGTTTTGTTGATGAGTACAATAGGAGAAGTATTTGCAAGAAATTACACATTTATCACTTTGCAGAGCAGTGCTATGAGAGAGATGTGGCCGCGGAAGTTCACTTAACAAATTCCATTGTCATTCATTATTTCACAAGTACTTCCTTGCGAGCTGCTGAAATTCCTCTTGCCAATGCTCGCTTTGCAAATGAGCAAGATGGAGAGCAGAAACTTGAATCTTTTAAGACGGAAATGGAAAGTGCAGAGTTGGCTCAAAGAGTTTCAATGGTGACAACAGATGACCAGGGAACAGATATGCATGAGATCCTCCTCAATACTTCTGGGGCCAAATTCAACTTGGGAGTCTTCTTCACATCTTCATCAAAAAATGTCATGCAGTTGCTGCTCCTATGCTTCTTTCTAGCAACTGTTAGTTTTACTTGCCTGTACAAATATAATTTAAAATGCCAGAGGGTGTCCATGCAAGCAACCAAGACTCCAGTGTTTATGAAAACATCTTCTGCTTCTGAGTTGGGTGTTGATGAAAACATAAGTTCCACAGTTTCAACACAAATGGGGGGAAATATGATTCCTTGTTCAGATGTTCATCAAAAGTGTCTGAGAAATCTGACTGGCGATCATGGTAGGTTCAGCAGCATTAAGGCTCCAGTTGTAGAAACCAGTGCTAAATCACCAGTAGTAGAAAGTGGCATTAAGGCCCTGGCAGTAGAAAGCAGCATTAAGGCCCCCGTAGTAGAATTGCTTGGGGAGTTCTCAATCGCAAAAGGGCCTACATCTGAGATAGGTTCTGGTCAGAGATTTGAAAGAAGAGATTTAAACCATGAGATAACACTGATTGATCAATCACAAAAGTTGTCCGAGAGGATGTCATGTGCTTCGGAAGCTTCATTGACAACGAAGTTTGTTTCAAATGCCAGTACTACTGTCCAGAAACAATTAAGCAAAGAGGTTAGCTATTTTTCATTACTAATGCACTTTTATTTGAAAAGAGATTTTACTATCCAGTATTATACAGACATCTAATTTGCTTATGTTGTCATGCTTATTGTTGACGTATCCTCAGGATGCATATAAAAGGTACATGATAGCAAACAAATTGTTTGTCTGTTGATAGCTTAGTTGAAAGTATCACTGCTCACCTCCTGAAATAAAAATTATAAAAGTAACCAGTATGATATTTCGCTGATATTTCACATTTAGTGGTTTACCTTGTTCACCTGATTACGAAACTTCAATGTGTTTTAACACCTGAACTTAGATGCTTTAGAAATATGCGTCCTCCAATAAAGTTTTAATCATCTTCAGGTCCTTTTTCCTTTATACATTAAGAAAAATGCTGTGCAAACCTTTTTGTCTAAATTACGTAATACACATTCAGATATATCTCCAACTGGGAGAATCGTAGTTTATTTTTCCCATTTCATAAACACCTCTCATGGCAAATGCATTCAGATATTGATCACTCATCTATTCATGTTCGTGGGACCAGAGTATTACAACATTGTTTAGTTGGATCGAATGTTAGGATGCCAGTATCTTGTGAACTAAATCTTTTTCTTTATATATATGATGAAACTCAATTGTGTGAGTGAACTAAAGCTTGTTAAACTCTATTTTTAAAGTTTGTTTAAGCATGAATATACACATCTGATCATACCTTCACCATAAATTTGTGAGCAAGCAGGAATTGGTACAGTGAACTAATTCCTATTTGGTCACAACAATCAAAAATAGAGAAATGATTTATCAGTCAAATGTTGAAGTCATTGCGTCGTTCATAGAAACTGTACAATATTTGACAGACATCTTTAACTGGGTCTCTTGCATCACAGAATTCTGGAGTTCGGGTGGAGGTACGTAAAACAGTAGATGCTCCGACGCCTTTGAGGCGCTCAAGTCGAATTCGCAACCGGATTACCTCACCTTGAGATATGGAGATGATACTGAATTTGTTTTCGTCTACAGCAAAGATCAGAAACAGCTTCCTGTTGTTTCACATTTTGCCGGATGGATGATAGCTGTTCTATCAATGCCTTGTAAACTTTTACCTTGCGTCCATTATTGTAAAACACTCAAGTTATTGCTATGAAATTTCATGTTTAATTTCTCGGTTCCCTTACTGCTCAAGAACACATTATATGCTTGTAATATATTTTAATGGGGATTGACAACGAACAAAATGAGATACGTCAGTTAGATAAAAAAAAGCATATTTCCCACAATTGAGGATTTAATACATAAAAAGTGTTTCTAATTATATAAAAAAATTAAATGTTTGCATGAAAAAGCATTTACTACAATTTAGGGCTTAATTAAAGAAGTGTTTTAATCACATAAAAAGTTAAAATCGAAACTAATGCACTTTGAGGAATATCGACTTTGGTAAACTTTTTTCTATAGCTCGAGACATGTTTCATGGGATCTATTATTTAAATAACTTGAGATTTATTTGAGACTTTGCAAATCAGCACGGTTTTTATTTGAGACTCTTCGGTTTTATCTCACGTCATAAGTTAATAACCGGATGTAAGAAGTTCTGTTGACGAACATGTTCATAACGTTCTGTGTGCACTCATGGTATCTGAGAAGATTTACAAAACTCTCAAGTTAGTTTTCCAACGAGGACAAATGATGCCCTCGATACAGCCCTGGCGGCTCGCCACAGTTCATGCTGCACATAGTGCCATGATTCTGAAGTGTTCAAACTCTTTGCGGTCTCAATGGCGTCTCCAATGCCAGGAAATGATTTTGATCCATAGTCATCATGCTTTGAAGGTCCATAGATCTGTAGGATCATCATAATGCTTGTTAGTATTTTGGACTGTGAAAGTTGCATACAGGCGAAGTCCCACAGGAAATAGTTGATAAAAGATTCAATGATCTTACTAGATGTTTGTAAAATTCCCTTCCAGAAAGTCCATCGCGATCGGTGAATGCACGCTCGGCCATCATCAACCTGTCATTGAGTTCTCTAATTTTCAATGGGTCCTTCCTCCACCCCAGTGTCCAAGTTTTGCTTTGTAGCTCCTACAGATAGACGAAAATAATGTTTCTTACCCCAAAAAATTTCAGTCTTTCAGTTCCATCATGTATTAAAAGAAAACTATAAAATCGGGACAAACCTTTCGCTGGTTATTAACTTTTGAAGCTGCCTCCTTGAGCTTATTGATTGAATTGTATAAGGGAGCAAAGTTTACAGGCATATCCAGCACTTCATTCTCCAAGACCTTTGTGCTTTCCTGCCAATTAAACGCAAATGATAACTTTCAAATGACTTAAATATTAGTCAAAGTAAAATCACCTTCAGTTCAGTAGCATAGGAAACATAGTCAAAGGGCAATATCTCTTCATCTGCAAGTTTTAAAGCAACCAGTCCCCAGATGCTTGCAACTGTAACACATTAAAAGATAACTTGATTTTCTATCACTCAAAATCTGAACCGAAGGGATATCTTAATCTTTTATATCTAGATTACATAGCAATCATGCAGAGAAGAAGGGTTAACTAAGGTAGGAATAATAGTGTAAATGTTTGGAGGTCAAGTGGGTAGGAGATCAGAGTTGTGATCATAGAGTATTCTTCAGAAGAAGTTTAAATTGAATGAAAACGAGAAGGTTGCTGGTTTCCAGAAAACCACGGATGTTCACTACACAGACATATGAGAAGTGTGCCAATTTTGAGCTCCTTGAGAGGCCATAACCTTGGTTGTCATGCCAAAAAGAATTTTTGAAAGATAATGAGTTACAGAAATCAGAAAGATCGAAACATAAAGGTTTCTTATGATTGTATATGAAAAAATAAGTCAAAATTGACAAAATGTTTTCTTCTTAATTATGGAAAAAAAATTTTTTTTTCAGAACTGTATACAAGTTTTTGATAATATCAAACACAAGAAAAGGAGAAGAAAATAGATTTCCCTAAAAAAACACAATAAAGGGTGTTTGATGCTTGATACATCTTGCACATGCCAAGGACACTAGATAACATGACCGTGGGATATCACATAATATAAGTAGATGGAATCATATCGAATAGAAAAAATGTGCGTCAGTTGTATCTAAAAACCTGAAGGGCATGGAAGGACATCCAAATATCACATACTCTATTTGTCACCACTCACCAGGAATATTTTCCTGAACAAACTATTGAATATCAATAGCAAAATGGTACAAATACCTGCTGCATGCTTATGGAACAATGGGTCACCAAACTTCTGCATCCACAGAAAGTCATCATATAATGAATGATAAACAGGATATCCTGCAAGCAGGGGTTATAATATATTAGTTGGAGGAATAAAAACTCAAGCAACAAGAATAACATGCTGAAAAGGATCACTATTCTTTAATTTCCCATTCTAAAAAACATCAAATATACAAACCTCTTACACTAATATTATAACGAACAGAGCATAGAGTATCTTACAACGTATCATGAAAATAATTCCAAGGTAAATCTGAACGTGAAAGAATCATAGAAAGGCCATAATATAAACATCTAATTCTCTCATCAAAACTAGATATATTCCATTAGAAAGCATTTGTATGATCTGAGAATATTGAATTTAATGGAGCCCTTGATTCAAATAAGGAGGATATAGAAATAGGAATAAGTAGGCAGTAATATTGGTATCAAATAGATCAGTACCATTTCCAAATGACATGTCAATAGAAGGAATTCCAACATGTTGGACGAAAGTTGCATAATCCGATCCTCCACTACCTAATCTGCCAATCTTCATGAACACTTTTAGATTACAACTACTTCTAAATGTAAAATGTACAAATACAAGAGAATGTATATTTTCTATACGATTTCATAGTAGTTCAGTTGACATTTTGGCATGCAAAAACATGATCAGATATTATTTTGTTAACAAAAAGAATATAGCTACTTACTAGAGGATAACCATGAGATGAAGTCCACAGATCATATATTGTCTGAGAGGAATTATCCGGGTCTGGAACCTTCACATGAAAATTGTTCAAATCTAGAACATTAATGTTACAAATTTGAGATAATGAGTTGATTTTAAGTTAGAAACAGAAAAGAGTTGCTTGTTTCAGCTCAAATTTCAAAATAAATAAAACTGCATGAAAGCTAGTGACAAAATTGGGAACCTGTTTACTGGCTTGCTTAAGTAACTCATCAAGCTGTGGTGTAGAGGAGGCATAGAATCCAGAACCTCGAACTCCACAGTCAACATTCAGATACGCAATAGCTCTTGACGCTAAGACATCCAAGTTTTCTTCAGCCCATTCTGTTGATCCTACCTGTGAAAAAAACAAAATACTATCAAACCCACATGCACATGCAAACACAGAAGAGAAAGAGGGAGGGATGAGCCTGAGAGAGACCAATCCATACTCTTCTGCATCCCAATTACAGAAGACAATGGTTCGTCGAGGTCTCCATCCTTTCCTTTGCAGCTTCCTCAACCTTTGAGCTAGCTACAATTGAGAAAATCTCAAAGTTAATAATAAACATAAACGAGGAACTCGCGATAGAACATCCTTCACTAGAGCATTTTCAAATAATTTTATGTTGCAGTATATGAAGCAGCAGATCCTGTAATAGTTTTCAAAGGTTTCTCTTTGTAAGTGTTACAAGCAGGAATAGGGTCCATTGATAATATATTTTCATGAAACCAAGGCCTTCTAGCCTTTTGAAAGGTAACAATCAAAATTGTTGAGTCAACTCAACGAGTCTACTTGTTTCACATTTCTAGGAAACAAAATAAAAAAGTTAAACTAAAGCAACTGTCTAGTTATCTCTGGAAAAGTATGCTCGTATAATTAAACTTCATAAGATAAACCTCTTCTTATTGATAAACAGTTTGGAAAAAAGTTCAAAAGTTTGGAATGCGAGGAAATGAAATTTATAATTCACTTCAATACTAGTGGTCACTTAATTAGAAAAGAATATATCGGCCGTGTTCTTGCCAATGTTTTTTCAGTAAATTTCATTCTACATACAAATCAAACAGGGAAAAATATTTGGATCTCTGAATCTTAAACATATATCCTTCCCTTGTATTTTCATGTTTCAAACTATGTTGAACCAAATATACCCTAATATAAAAAGTTTATTTCAATAGATGTCTCTGCAAAGACAAAAACTAACATATCAAGTACAGCTTCTGCACAATCTTAAAATTAGTTTGCCAGATTCTACTAAACTTTGCAATGTCGAATTTTTTTTGTGAGAGGAATTTAATAATTTATTCAATTCAAACTTCTATATAAATACCTCAAGTAATGATGCAGTTCCACTGTTAGGATCTACGGCTCCAAATGTCCAAGCATCACGATGGTTACCAAGAAGAATGTACCTGTAGATATATAAAAGCAATGCATCTACATTAGTCACACTTTTGCAGTGTCATTCTAGAATAAATTTTGTGAATATCACACCAACAACAATCCTTGAAGATAAGGAAGCAGCTTATGTCAAATTTCAACAATAAAGATAATTGACAACTAATATGTTTGGAACATATATAAATAAAATACTGCAACAGAATATTTTTTGAGGAAGAAAAACAACTAAGCTCAAAAAGTAATTTCTGGCCAATTAAAGAAGCAGCCCTTTGTTAAAAGGATGCACAAGAGTGAAAACCGATAACACACAGGTGTAACTGTGTAAGAGAGAAAGAAATTGCGATTTATAATGCATGCATACAGATGTCAAACATGGTATACACAGAAGATAGCCAAGTTAAAATAAGAACGATGGTCACTTAATACTATAATCTAGCCAACAAGTTATGAAATGACTGCAGAATAAAGCAAAAGAAAAGATTAAAATGACTTAGAATTTCGATTAATCATGAATCAATCATGCGACCACATGAATCCCTCTTTCTATAAGATTAACATTAGTATGATCATGGACTCTTCACATCTGTTTGAGGCAGCTGAGTACTTAACCTCCGAGTTAAATCGTGCAACTAAAATGACAATTCAGACACCTTGATTTGCATCCATCATGTGACATCACATATATGTACTAACATGAAAATAACATAATCACCTATCAGGCTCTTGTTCTCCTTCGATCACAGCAAACACATTTTTTATTGATGCCAACGTATCATTACCCTGCGGCGAGGAACAACAGTAAAACAACCATTATACGATTGATACGATGCGCATTATTAAGAAGAAGAGGAATCATGCTTACAAGATAGGACAAGTTTAGGAACCCCGGACCAGACCCGAGATGGTACGTTGGAGCTCCTTCACCTGCTTGCCAATCATCTGGCGCTACCTTCCCTCCGATGGTCTTCTGTATCGCCTCCCCATCCCGAGCCGAGACAGGCAACGAAGGTATCCCCGGCATCAGACCAGTTGCGGCCACCTCCGCAGAGCTCAGCCGCTCGCTGACCTCGTAAGCGCCGCCGCTGCTCGGCCATCCCGGCGTCGTGGGATCGCCGAGACCCCGGTACGTCGACCCAATCTGGACGCCGCTAGGCGGCATCCCCGGCCCGTGCGGGAACCACCGTCCAGGGCTGCCTCCGCCGTAGTCCGCGGCGTCCGTGTATACCACTGCGCCAGCGGCGCCCGCGTCCTCAGCATTCTTTACGATGTCTCCGCGGTATATCATACCGTACCTCGCCAGCACCACTGCCCCGGTGACGTTCACCCCCATGGCTTCGAGGGCGGCGAAATCCTCCACGCGGCCGTAGTTGGCGTAAACGACGGGTCCGGCGGCGGTGCCGGTAGGGCGTGGAGGTGCCGTGCGGCGGTGGCGTTGTCGGCGAGCGAGAGGAAAAGGGAGTGGTAGGTGGATTTGGAGGGAGGGGAGGAGGCGAAGTGGAGGGCGATGAGGAGGATAGGGATGGTGGCGGCGGCAAGAAGGCCGCGCATGGTGACGAAGGTGGTGTTCCCTCTGCCTCTGCCGCCGCTGCCGGTGCCGGCGGCGAGAAGTGGAGCTGTATCCGCAGATGTCTCCTCCATCTTTCTTTTGGAAATGGGAGCTAAAAAGAGCGGTTGTTTTTTATATTACACATTTGTTGTCTTCTTGTGAGTGATCCCATGGGAAATTATTAATATTTAAGTTATAAAATATTAAAAGTTAATTCCTTTTAAAAGTTAATCCCATGTGATATTGTGTGATGATTAAAAAAATCTTTATTCCATAAGACATCTAATTTCTCTAAACAAATAATATAATTAAATTTGAAAATAATAGCGATGTATAATGAAACATAAATAAAACAAAAGACTCCAAAATAATATCAATGTAACAATTTTAATATAACTATGGAAAAACTTTCTTGTAAACTATATTTATAATCCATTTGTTAACCCTCTCCATCTTAAACTTTAAAAATAGTTTTCTTAATATTGTGCATAATAATAAAAAATGTAATAAAATAATTTATTTATCGCCAAAATAGCAATATCTAACAATAATGTTATAGTTATTTTATAAACTATTCTTTTATTGACTTATTATCATGAATATTCTGAAATTATTGTTTTCTATGTTATTTGATAAATTTAAGAATTAAGCTTATTCGTTGTTTACAAGTATAAACGCATACTATATGATCCATGCAAATAAGTGGAACGTTAACGATATACTCATCCTAGAATCCGACTTTTTAGATTATCAACTTGAGTGTAATAAAATATTTTGTTAGATTCAATAAATTTTATTTTAAAAAATATTACTGTGCAATAAATTTTAGACATGATGAGCAAATGAATTATGTGAAAAACAAAAATTGGTGTTGGTAGTACATAATCCATGAACATGGTAGCCAAGTCTTAAAAGGAGAATATTAAAAAATGAGTAATAATAATAAGAACTATTTCATACAAACAATTCCAACATTTTATATAATAAATTAAACAATTAAATTCGATCCATGTTCAACAAAAGATGTACAACCAACACATCCATCGGCATATAGTTATATATATGTCGACATCTATACGTAGTATCACGAAATTTTAAATTTATTTTTAAATTATAAAATCGGATAAAAATAAATCTAAACTTTTTCTTTCAATTGATTAATATAATCCATCAATATAATTTTTTTTTATCTTTTATATTATTTTTAATTTATTATTTTATTAAAAAATATTTTATCTTTTTTCTCTCTCATCTTGCCTCTCTCCTCTTCTTCTCTTTCTTCTCTCTCATCTCATCTCTTCTCTTCTCTCTCAATTAGTAAAGAGATGAAGAGGAAGGAAGAGAAGGCCAGAGAGGCATTAGAAAAGAGGAGAGAAAAAAAAAGAAGTGTTAAAGAGAATAAAATAATAAAATAATAAATTAAAATAATATATAAAAATAAAAAAAAAATTAGTTAATGAAAAAATTTTAAACATACTCTCATTCGATTTTATAATTTAAAAATAGATTTAAAATTTTTCAATAGTTCGATGAGTAAATAAAAATAAGAAGAAAAACGCATCACTTAAGTATAGTTAAAGTCGTCATAAATTTTTACTTTACTTGCATAATATGATATGATTAACATTATAAATTGTGTAAGATTTTGCCGGTAGTTTTATGAAAATAAAATGCTGACTAGGAATACATACTAATTACTAGTGAATATAAGAAATAGAAAAAATAAGAAACACTAAAAGAGAGAGTGACAAATATCAATGTCACTCTAATATATATATTTGACAATTGTTATAATTCTAATTATTTAGAAGCATGTTGAATTCCAAGTTCATGATTAGGTGGCAGCACATCAATGTCACAAATATGGAATTGTCCTACTTCGTGGCTTGTAACATCGTGATTATTAACTTTCTTTTCATATTTTTTGAACCAATCTCAAAAATTAAAAATTTTGGATCGAATTGAGTTGAACACCCAAGTTAAACTTTTAATTAATTTAAGCTTAGTTTTTAATAATTTATTAAATTTGAAAAATATATAAGACTCGTAAGTGTATAAAATAAATAAAAACAAAATAAGATTAAAAACATAAGCATTAAAACTATCTAACTATAAGTAATTTGATATAAAAAAGTTAACAATAATATTTCCAGATTAAACAATACGGGTATCGAGTTATATTTTTTTTCAATTTGATATCTGACTCAATTTTTTTTTGGTGGGGTCGAATTGATCACATTATTAGGTCTGGCAATGTCTATTCAAAACAGTTATTCATGGGATAAATATTTTTCCATGAAAAGTATGTGAGAACTCAAATATGGAGATCTTACTATCCCTATCCCTATTTGAAAATAACTCAAACTGTAAAAGCTTATCCTTGCATACTCTTGAATGTTGGAATTTAAAAAGGACACTAGAACACATGGATTAGGGGTGAGTTTGGTCGGGAAACTTGTCTATCCCGATCCGAACCAATGAATTTTTCCAGTTTTTTTTTTCAAATTGCTATTCGGATTGGAATCTGATCAAAGTCTAAAAAGACTGAGTACAAATTGGGTCAAGACTGGGTTAGCATATTAGATACCAAGTCAACCTAATTTTGAAATAAAAACGTGATACATTGACTCACCTCTCAATTTGACCAGAGGAATATCATTTTATTTTTTATTTCGACTTCGAATTAGTCAAGTACTAGTAGCTCTGTACACCGAAATCCTCGAGTGGGTACCAAAAAAAATGTGGTACATAGAATTTAATTTGATGCATCATTTAGGATGATTTCTTACTTATTTTGATGTTCAATATTTTCTTCATGGAGTAGTTCATTTGTTAGGGCTAACGAACCTGTGTCATGAAGTCCTCTCATATTTAACTTTACATAGTATATTAGTATCTATGCCTAAATGTTTTCCTATGGTTTGTTTTCTTACTGCATGGATTTGAAATAAACTTTGTATGGTTTATATAGTATATTAGTAACTAATATCTGAAATAAACTTTTTGATCTATGCATATGATTTTTTTCTTGAGATTAATTTGGTTTATTACTTTGCATGTATAAAACAATTTGGGCGATTCAAAAGAAGTATAAAGTTGTGTAGTCTTGTAAAAAGAAAAAAAAACTTTTCTTGTGAAATAACCTATCCTTAAAGTATTTTATTTTAATAATTGTTAGAGAGTAAAAATAGAAGGATTGATTTGTATTTTTATTTGCAAATTAGTTAACTGAAGCATAAGATATTGGTGGGTTATATTAATTAGAGTTTTCCATTTTATCTTTATATCAATTGATTTTCATACTTGTGAAAGGATCTATATTACATTGGTGGTGTAGATAAATTTTGCCCTAACTATTTCAAATTTGATCATTCCCTTCGCCTTACTTCTGTGTGAATTAAAATTTATTCTTTTTTACTTTTCGTGGGATTGATAATTTCACTTTTATTAAGAGGCTAGTGCATCATGAAAAAATCTATGCTTTTTGTCATGAAGCTACAACACAGATTTAGATGATTATCATTATATATTCACAGTTGCATGAATGAAGAATGAGTACTATGGTTAACATGAATCATTAGTACAATAAGCATATTTTAAAATAAAAAAGATATGATGAAACATATATTTGAAGGTGAACTAATATGAAATGCATGAGTTGTAAAATGTACTATTTCTTAAAATTAGATAATTCTTACTACGTCGACGGCGGTGATCATCCCATAACCTAGTTGCTATGACATCTCGTAGTTGTTCACCACGGATCCTCTCATCATTATCAGCATTAATAGATGGTACCATGTCATCTGCTCTTTCCTCTATGGGTACTGGGTTTATTTCCATGTTGAAGTATTTATCTTCTCCTTGATATTGCCGAATGAAGTTGTGTATCACACAACATGCTAGCACAATTCTCCTTTGGACCCGAAATGGATATTCAATCGGCAAACGAAGTATTTTAAATCGCTTTTTCAATATGCCGAACGCCTGCTCCACACAATTCCTCAATTGTGAATGACAGTGATTATAAAGGTCCTTGGCATCCCGATACCTTTCGGCACGAGTGTTCCCGTTGAATGTACCTAAGTGATACCTACCTCCTCTGTATGGTGCTAGAAACTTATCTGTATTAGAATATTCTGAATCCACGAGATAAAACTTACCTACAAAGGAGAAAACTATTTGCTAAGTAATATAATTAAAAACTAAAGTGTAGCAACATAAGGTTATACATTCTGGTACGAAAAAATCACCTTCCTCAAGGACCATTTAAGAACTTTCATATCTCCAGCAGACCCTTCCCATCCAGTGCAAAAATAAAGGAAAGTCTTGTCAAATGATACTGCAGCCATTATATTTTGTGACAAAACACCTTTCCGATTACGAAAAGGTACTTGTTTCGACTTCTTAATATGTGTCGGGATGTGGGTGTCGTCAATAGCTCCAATAGCATTCTAATAATTTGAAGAATGAAAAAATTAATATATGTATGTTGGTTAATACAAACATCTTTAAATGACACATTGAACTCACCACAAAGTATGGATACACAGTGCGTTGTCCTCGAACACGTGGGTGAACACCTACATCTGCACCTGGAAGTTGAATAAACTCTTCGCTTAAGGAACAAATTGCTTTAACTACCGAGTTAAAATGATGTGATATAGTCTCTCCTGAATGTTGGAACGTCTCTTGCAATCTTCTATTGCCATCTCCTTGTCCAATAGTATTTAAGAATATCGCCAATTGCTCACGGACAGTAACATATCTAGTTGGAATCAAAAGTTGTCTACTCACTAATAATTCTTTCAACCGTTCAAACATTGTGTTGGAAACCCGAAAATGATGGTATCCACGCTTATGATGGTCATTGAACATTTCATTAATCAACTGGTCCCCTGTGAATGGACGAGTATGACAAGGCAACCTCCTAATAGGGTCAATTATTATTTCTTCACTACTTTCATCTCCATCTAACGTTGTCACTAAAACCTCTTGATGATATTGCTCCTCCTCTAGAAGTAAAAGTAAAACGTCGTTGTCCATCTATTACACATTAGGACATAAGATTGGAAATCAGCAATAGGCATATAAAACAAATACAAATACGAAAACAAAGTTATCTTGAAGACATAGTTCAATACACATAACGTAATCCCAAATATTCATGTACAAACATAGAGTTGTAGTAGATATTCAGGTACAAACATAGTTCAGTACACATAACAAAATAACAAAGAGTACGAACAAGGCAAATATCCTAGCAACAACATCTAATTTTGTTCTACATCATCATTCGAAGGTGATCGGGCCTCATTTGCACGTGGAGGAATGAAGCGGCAAAATGCATTCCCCCCCATTACTTGTCTAGGATTTTGTGAGGGGTTTGGTATATAAGCTGACGTGGTATGTGTGATGCAACCAACTTGTGTGTATTGTGAGTGGAAATCCATCGGATGAGACATTGCAGAAGCATATCTGGTATTTGGCTGCATGGGCAATGATGTTGGCATATATGACATGGTAGGAGATCCCCAAGGACTTAAATTGGAAGTAGGAGTTCTGATCTGTGGATATTTTCTGAGCGCATCAGATATCCAAGCACGTAACATTTTATCATCAATNAATCTCCCTCATCAGTTGCAACCTCTCACACCCTTGTTCCGCAAGTAATGTCAATGTTTCATCCTTGTTTTTCTTCTTCCTTGCAGTAGAGGGAGTTGACCCTTCCCTATATCTCTTCCCAGATGAGGTTGTTTGTTGGTTGGTTTGAGAGTCATCTATTTCTTGAAATGGAGGTGCAAGATGGGTGGAAATGAATGCAGAAGCAGCACTATGTCCAGTACTCCCCATTATCGTCTCGAGTTGAGTATTCGTGGTCATATCTATGATGTTGTCATTAGAACTACCCGAACCTTCTTCTTGCGGTAATGGATTTTTACTACTGACGACTTTTTTTCCAGTGGCAATATTCTTTCCAAATAATATTCCAAAGTCCTCGTGATACGGAAAGCTCTTATCACGAATTCTTGAAATATTATGGTCCACCTGTTGTAAATTAAGATGTAAGTTAGTATTCCGCAACGACTTAATTATTTTAACTCAAACAAAATTACTCACAGTGCTAACTTCATCCCACATGGAGGAGTCAGGTGTCATGGGCATATATTTCAAAGGATCCCAACCCCAACCACTTTTGTTCAATAATGACATAACTAACACGTAATTCCTTTTCAATACTTTTAGATAATTCTTAAGATGTTGAATTTCCATATTTCTACCACTCGTCTCATTAAACCTTACTCTCATCCGCTTCCATGATTCAGGATGAAAGATTCAAAAAGCCGTCAACATTTTCTTGCATCATTAACGCCACAAAAAGCTCGTCCATCTCAAGAGACCATTTTTCAGATCTACCTATTCCTTCTTCATCAGTCTCCTTCCCCTTTCCTTATTTAATTTTGGTGTCATGACTACATAAGTGGTTGTGGTCAAACAATTATTAGTAATGCAATTGTTAAAGAAAATCCAAGTTGCCCAACACAATTAAACAAACCAAAAAATCTGATATTGTATTAACAGGTCATGTGAAAATTAGAATTGATGAACCATAAATGAACAAAAGATAAGAAAAATATTCGAAAATCAACAAGAAAGATGATGGAGGCATTAGCACTAACAATGCATAATTTGATGATATAGAAAGATAAGCAGTCAGATGAATTGAAGACAACGAAGTCAACACCGGTAAACACATTTGTCATTCATTTGTAATCGTTTCTAATTATCACATGACTAAGAGGTTCGAAGGTAACAAGTAGAGTTAATATTGTCCATGAAAATTGCAAAATCCACTATCAAGATTGCCTAAAAAAATTGCAAATCAGTGTCAAAATAACACGACATGAATCATAACTACAATTATTAAATTGTAACATATTTAACATTATATTTCGTTCCATCTCAAGAGTTCAAGATCTAGCTAAGAGATATAGAGAGGCAACAAGAGAGAGCTATAGAGTGAGAAGTATAGAGCAACAAGTAGAATAGACACAAGGTATTTTTCCATGCTGAAAGACATATATACAATCAAATGCATCATATTTTCTTAATTCACATGGTAAAGAAGAACAATTATATATACAATCAAATGCGTCATATTTTCCATGTTGATTGTTTATGCAATAACAATGCAATAGCATAAAAACGTGTTGCTGAGAGAGAGAGAGAGAGAGAGAGAGAGAGAGAGAGAGAGAGAGAGTGAGAGTGAGGGAGTGACAAGGAGCTTGCGAAATATATATAGAGAGTGAGAGAAAGGGAGAGCGAGAGACAGAGATAGACATGAAAGACAAGAAAATCAAATGCGTCATCTTTAACACATGATGATGAAGAACAAATATATAATCAAAGAAACAGGAAACAAATGAATTGCTACTAAAAAATCAGATTTCAATTAACAGAGAGAGTTGCTGCTTGTTTATGCAATAACAGAGAGATAACATAAAAACCTGCGAAAGAGAGATAGAGAGAGGCATAGAGAGAAAGAGAGAGCGAGAGTCAGAGAGAGCGACATAGAGATGCACAAACAGTGACAAAACAATAACGATGAGTTACCTAGTCTATCTGCAAGGAGTCAAGGAGATGGGCGTCGGAGAGTGTAGATCTTTGGTAGTCGGCGTCGATCTGTGAAGGGAGTGGCCTGGACGAAGATGGTGCGTCACCGGAGAGTTAGGGCAAAATAAAATCGGAGCAATTGGGGCAACAATTGAGAGAGAGGAGTTACCTGGAGTCGATCTGTGCAAGGAGTCAAGGAGATGGGCGTCAAAGAGTGTAGATCCAAGGGTGTCGACGTCGATCTGTGAAGGGGGTCGCCTGGACGAAGATCCACCGCACCAGAGAGTTAGGGCAAAACAAAATCGGAGCGATTGGGGGTAATTATCGAGAGAGAGGAGTTACCTGAGTCGATCAGTGCAAGGAGTCAACGATATCGGCGTCGGAGTGTAGATCCAAGGGTGTCGACGTCGATATGTGAAGGGGTCTCCTGGACAAAGATCCACGGAACCAGGGAGTTAGGGCCCAAAAAAAGGGGCAATTTTCGATCTATGAAGAGGGATAGAAGATGAAATCGGAAGGAAGACTCACCGGTGATGACAATGACGAGCGTCGAAGGAGAAGATCGGAGGAGGAAAGCGCCGCCGAAGGAGAAGAGCGCCGGAAGGGGTTTTTGCGTGGGAGACGACGCAAGAAAAGAGAGGGGATTTTTGCGTGGGTTACGAGGAGGGCAGGGACAAGGCTGGGGAAAAGACAATTTTCTTTTCTCGCGAATGGAGCGATTCCACCGAAACGGTGGAACGGATGGGCCAGAACTCTGGGCTGCCCGTGCGCTGCCCGGAGTTCTGATCAGTCTAATTCGGGCTACGGATTCAAATGGCGTTTGGCGGAACTAATCGGAACCGTGCCCAAGTTATGGGCCGGTTCAGAATGCCAAACGCAGCGATAAAAAAAACCATGTTGATGGAATCCAGGTCCAAGATTCTTCATAAAGAAGAAGTAAAGAAAAAGATGGCTGCAGTTAGCCATTTTAACTATGCATTATGCGTCAGTAAGCATTATACCAGTTGATTACGACCTTGCACGCTTAATTTCACTGGAGCAGTGTTCATATGTATAATTCATTTTTTTTCTACTACCAGAAGAGCAAAAACAAATCATTAAGTATACACAATTCAGCTAGCATTTTAATGCAATTTTTTTGTCAGAAATGTTGAAATTGGGAAACCGAAAAATAAATATAGCATTGGAAGGAGACCACGAATTAAGTTTGATGTGGATGTTCCTGGCTCTACTGAAAACATATGCTTCAACTGCTTGCATATCAGAGATCAAGAGTTCATGAAACCCACTTTTAGTTCTAGAGAAACGTCTTTAAGTAAGACTCAAATGTTAGAAGACATTACAGTAAGAGATCAAGGAAGCGTTTTCCTACTAATAATTTTTATAATTATTAATAATTTGAACTTAAAATTAGTTTGACCCATAATATTATCCTATTTACTTATTCTAAATTGTAGGTAACTTGAATTGCCTAACAATATAGATTATTTATACTTATGAGAGAGAGATTTTTTTCTAAATCACCACCAATTAGTAATCTTACCTATATTTAATTTCATATTCGTCCTTCTAAATCTTTCATAAATAAATATAATACAAAAATATCATATAATAATAACAACATAAATAATAATAATAATATACTATAATAATAAATATTATTCAAAGACTATTTATATAATATTATATTATATTACTATATCGTAATATAAATAAAAAATATATCACTAATTATTAATTATAAGTAAAAATAATAATTTTTAATTATTATTATTATTGATATTAATCATAAATATTATTTTATTTTGAAGGGTATTAATTATTTACTATATTAATTTTTCAATATATGATTTAATTTTATAAATTTCAAATTAATAATATAAATTTTCTAACTGATAATATTTATAAAGGATATTTCGATAAAATGATGTATATTACTTAGTAAATTTTTTTGGATAATTGTTTGGGACCTTGGTGTCCAAAGTTATTAGCATCTAACTAATCCGGAGTCGAGATAAAGATCAGAATGATATTTCTCTAACCAAAATGGTGACCCTAGGGGATCAAACCCATGGCTACTAACTCTCGTCATATCTGGGACACGACTCTGCTAACCTGGTGTGCCAACTGAATTAGATTGTAATCCTTTTTATAAATATACATGCTAATCTTAATCCCTAGTTGGATTACCTATATATAGGCTCTGTTTGTCATGTGCTAGCAGTTAATAGCGAATAATGATTAGCGATAGCGAATTAATTATTAAATTTAATAGAAGTATTTAACAAATGCATTGTTTGAATCAAACAATAAATAATTATTTATATAATTTGCATTAATATATGTATCCTAAATTTAATAACATATTTTAGTTTTAACTATTTTAATATTAATAAATAATAAAAAAATAAATAGCCGACTAAATAATTTATAAGTTAATCAAATAATAATAAATAATAAAATAATTATGTAGTATAAAATAATAAGTGTATCATACAATACATTTGTAATTAATATTGAAATATTTTGAGGGCATATCTAGAAATAAATTTTAATATACATATAATTATTCTAAATGTTAATCTTCCAAATATCTTAAAACGTTGAATTTCAGTTGTTTGTTATTATTATTAATTATATTTGTCAAATTCTTTAAATAATGTATTGATTTGGTCACCACGTTACACATTACTGTAAATATTATTTTAAGGACGTGCCAACCAGAGCCATAATAAAATGAGATAATATGCGTTATTGATAATTTAATAAAAAAATAATCCTCCTAAGGAGTATTCAATTATATCTGTTATAATTATGAAAGGATTTATTAGAACAAAGATGATCAAGATCTCAATTTTTTACGATCTATTTTATTATCTTTCTATATTTAATCTCATAGTGATCCTAAGATCTATTTCGTAAAATTTTTACGATATTCATAAGATCTTTCACAAAATCAAACGATCCTTATCCGACCGTCGATCTTGCAACTCTCCTCCGATTTTAAATAAAATTTCGATCTTAATAACTTTGATTGAAACTACCGAGCACAGTGCACGTGCAGAACAAATTAAAATTAAAATAAATTTTTAATTATGTTGGACAAAATATTAATATTTTTTATCCAAAAAATTATTCTGCGTACCTGCCTTCTGCATTTCACTTTAAAGACACCGGAGCCAATGTTTACAAGGCCAGATGGGGCCAATTTCCCATCAATTATTAAGACTGGATCCAGTCCTGTTGGATACTACAATCGGTTTGATGTTATACAATATTATAACCTGTTAAAAACAGGTTTCAATTTCAAAATTGAAAAAAGAATAAATAAAGAAACTAGACAGTATATAGTACGTTGGATGGAGGAAAAATTAGGAAAGATGAAAACAAAAATGGAGAGGGTTAAAAAAAGAGAATAAAAGAAGGGAGAAGCATTTAAAAGAAATATGAAAACGGAAATGGGAAAGAAACAAAAAAAATATCGTGATTGACCTAATCAATAATCACAACATAACTTTCTTCAATCTAAATTAACTCTCTGCTAAACTTCTATTAAGTTTTCTGTTATTTTAATCTTATTAAATTTATATTTTTATCCCCTCTGAATTTTAACTCCTTATATTGAGGTCATTGAATATATAGCTCAATGATTGAGTTATATCTTACAATGCATTTTTTAGGATAAAATAGACTTACATAAAATTTGTTTATGATACTTTTTTAACATTTTAAAAAAAAAAGATAATCTAATGAAGTTAGTGAAATTAACAAGGGCGTCATAAAATAATTTTTTTTCAAATTGTATAAGTTGATAGGGGCAAAGAATATCATTTTATGGATTAAAAAGATTAAAATAACAAAAAAACTAATCGAATATGGTTAATTTCGATAAAGAAAGTTTAGGAGGATCAAATTATGATTAGATGAAGTAATCCTCACTGTAACAATTGCAAGCTATTATATATCGATTGAATCCCTTTAATCCTCACTATAACAATTGTAAGCTATTATATATCAATGGAATCCCTTCATGGAAATGACTCCATACTTCTGGCCATCCCGGAGAGGGCAATCACTCAAAGTTCACATTGATAATAACAAAGGAAAAATTAGTTAACTGAAACAAGGATATGCTACAAGAAAAGTGGCAGGTACATCCAATCATGAATGGAATGCAACATGAAGCATAATGATAACCCATATATAGCATCAGATAGATTAATAAAGAAATGCGAGGAAGGCATTTACTTGCTATATAAGTTGCTATATACATATGACAGAGAACCGTGATAACATAATGAGATTGAATGGCCAACCATTTACAAAGGCCAAACTCAGAACTGTCTGTCATGATAACTTCAATTTCAATTGCCCGGCACCAATCATTTAATAATAGCTGCATCTTCTTAATAGACATATTCTCCTGCTTTCGAGCATTATATTTCACAGTGCAGGAAGATCAAACGCACAACCTTAGCTATGTACTGTAGAAGTAGAGTACTTAAGCATCATAAAGGTCATACTTCATGGTCTCAAGCACTGAAACCCATGTGGAGGGAACTCCAAGGGTTAGAAGGAACAGTCGGGCATGCCTGAGAAGCCACTGCAGCCATCTTCTCCATTCCAACACCTGCATTGCAGAAATTTGCTAGAGAACGCATGTGCTTCATCCCATACTGAGATAGAGATCCACAGTATGTTTCAAAGGTTCGTACCTACAAGTTGCAGATGCAAGTAATTTCATTATGATCTAGTGTAGGAAATATGACCAGCCTTCCACTGCATGAGAGCAGTACCAAGAAAGGTCGTATAAATATATATTTGTATGTATATGTATTGTAGTCGCAAGGCAATGCATATGTGTGTCATATTTTTTTTTTGTGTGGTATTAGCTGCCAACCAGTATTCTGACACACCTACTTTTAATTGTGTCATCTTAGAACACCTAGCAGCTCCAAACAATTATATTATTGATATTGTTTTCACAGCATCTACAAGTGAAATGGGGAAGTGCACAAATGTTCAAACCATTTTGATTTTTATTTTAACAAACCATTTTGATTTAATTAACAGTGAACCTTATTAATATTTGCAAAGTGGTAAATAAGTAGAGGCACAATACAAAAGAAACAAAAAAAAAACAGTCTTTGGATCGAGGTGTTGAATTTTTAGAAGTCTGAAAGCCTCTTTCAGGATAAAAAGGATATATGAAAGACAAGCTGACCGAAGTGCTTAGTGCTTACCAATGACTTAAGGCAGGACCAATCATCCACTAAAGGTTGTCCTGCAGGTCGTCGTGTCTTCATTATTTCTGATCCTTTGTCTGTACCAAAAAGAAGATCACCAATGAGTTGTACACTGTTATCCACATGCAACCGATGTGCCAAGACATCCAGTAATTGTTTTTGTGCATTGAGTTTCTCAGAAGATCCTTCACGCGCCCTTTGGAACTGATATTATAAGTTGAAGATATCAGTTAATGCATAATGGTGTTGCTCTGAGGCTCGAAACATGAGAAACATGATGTAAATAAGTAAATAACCACAGGTATTAACAAGAACAAACCTTATGCCAAAAGTAGACTAGATCTGCATCCCGTTGATTCACAGACTTAGAAAATGGTGGCAAAGCATTATTATCAGTGGAACTGGCATTTGCATTGGCAGGATTAAAGCCAAAGTACGAGACCAGATTATTGGCACTGAGCTCCAGATTCCCATATTGCATGACATGGGAACCAAAATAATATGTACCATGAACTGAGGTCCTCTCCTTCACCTACAAAGACAAAAAAGAATATATCAGATTCCTAAATGTTTAAGAAGCACATATGAGACATAAGGAGTATGGACCACAGCAATGAAATCTTACCAACTGATACTGCTCTTTCACTGTTTCCATTCTTGAGTTTGAACGATCACTGTCCAAAAAAAGGAAAAAGAGTGAACCTCAATGCAACTAAAATTGTTATCTAAGAGACCTAAAAAGAACCTTCAAACTATTATTAATAACTTAAACTAAAAGGGACGAATAAATACGTCGAAGAACTCTGTTCTTTGAAAGAATCTCTAAGAAATCTAACCAGGACTTTCACGCAAATTTATTTAATACATAAACATAGATCATCCACCACTTCAAGCCAGAATTAGAGAACAAAACATAAAATCATCGGTTCATAGTAGAATATAAAAAAATTCATATCAACTTCAGAAGGCTTTTAGTTTTAACATATTTCTTTTTTACTTCCACGGAGTCATGTTTCTAGACTGTATGAAACAAACTTTTATACTAAGTCACATGTTTGGCTTTAATCTGCCAGAATTAAGTGGCAAAAAGGGATCAGATAGAGGACTCCAACAAAAGGTGGTACATCATATGAATTTGCGAGTAAAAAAATAAATGAATTTTAACATATGATGGACACGCAACATACTTGGAATGCAAGTTTTCCAGCTTTTGGACAAAAAATCTTTTACATTTGAAATGTCTGATGCATGTGAATGCAAATTCTTCAAGAAAAAAAATAATATAGAAATTTGTAACTAAAAAAATAATAATTTTGGACAAAGAAGTGCCACAGATGAAGAAAATTGCACACCTGTCTTCCATCCAAGCAACGCTATACAAGTCCCCCAAACAAGTATAGTATTCTAAGGAAGGGGAGTAGTAATCCCCAGGACAATAAGTTCCATAGCTACTCTCGTATGCATTTGATGCAGTGGTTGCATATATGTTTATTCCTTCTGGCAGAAGTCCCTCAAAAATACTGCCAGATTCACAAGCTTCCAGATAAAATACCTAAACCAGCAAAAGGAAAATTGGAACTATAATCTTCTTTGAGACACAAGTTCTGATTATGAATGTGCTCAGGTTACCATGCTTTTATAAGATCTTGAAGCATGTTTTTTCTTCAGCACCGCGATTAAGTCGTCAGCATAAAGGTAAGGGTAAGTGGGCATCCCTGGCAATGTTTCATAACAAAAACAAAATGTAATCTGTAATTAGTAAAAAGCATCTTTGTTGCATCTTCTCAGTCACATGTACTAAATGTATGCACAGGAAAGAGCTAACATATTCAAATGAGACCTCACTCTCAATCTCAAATAAGATTTAAGACCAAATCATCCAGGAACTACTAGTTGGCAATGTTATACATAGTGGTAAGTCAATATTTTGGAAATGATGGTGGTGATAACAGAACTACTAACCGAGAACTCCAGCTGCACCATGATCACTGTAGAAAACGAAGATATGATCATCAGGACCACTATCAACGACCTTTCCACTTCCTCCAGTCAAAGCACTTTTATCTCCAAGGAGAACTGCAAAGAAGTTGTTCACGTTGACATCCCTTCCAACATAATCCTGTAAAAGCATCATATGAGACAGAAGCTGGCTGATGACATAAACGATGACACAATTCATACTGCAAGGGTAACACAAACCTTTGGAACTCCCGCATATACATCCTCGCCAGTTGGATGGTTGATTATGATTCCAGGTCTAGGATTTTCTGAATCGTAAGCAATATCGTCATACATGAAAACAATAATGTTTTCATCTTTTAATCCGCCCTTTTTCATGATTTGGTAGGCATGACAAACATCTGCCTGGAATGTCATTTTAGGGTAAAAAACATCAAGATTTACATGGACAAAAATGCAAAAAAAAAAACATTTTTAGGAAGGAAAAAATATTTATAAGCAGATGGACGAGAGCATCATCTAATTAATGGAATCCTTTCATTATCTTTCCATGTAGAACACGAAGGGCAAAAGTCGACAATTAATCATACAAAATGCATACTTTTCTTAATCCTTGTTTTAAACCTACAGTGCTACACATATATTTACATCAATGCATGTTTCAGTCGTTTGATCTGGCATCCTAACTCGGGTATTTTCTTTTTCTTATATGAAAATAAAACAAACCTGTTAAGAATATAAATATAAAGATGTTGCTCTTCCTATCGGCTTAAGATTTTAGGATTGTTGGTAGTACATTTAATTTAACATGGTATCAGAGCAGAGGTCCTGAGTTCAAACCTCGGCGTTGCTCTTATTAAAAATTAATTTCCTCCCTTAGTGTCAATGTGTTGGGCTTTGGGCTAGACCAAAGTTGTCGGCGGCCCACACGTGAGGGAGAGTGTTAAGAATATAAATATAAAGATATCGCTCTTTCTATCGGCTTAAGCTTTTAGGATTGTTGGTAAAACATCTAATTTAACAAAACCCACCAGTTTCTTAATGCTAAAGGAATATGAAGTCAATGGAATATCAACATCAAGCACTTGCAATATTCTGTGTCAAGAAATATAATATAGAAGAGAAAATAAAATGAAGCATGTAGATCAACCAATCATTTTCTTACTCTGATGGCTGGTATAAATTTACTGCCGAGCGAATACAATTGTGAAGTTTGAGGGTTTATGTAACCTTGATTTAGGTCTCGTAAACTCGGAACACAATCTTGTATCATAAGCTCCTCAGATAATTTATGCACAGATAATTATAATTTGTTTAGTTTTTTTATGGGAGGGATGATAAAATATTTTCTAGTTATGATTATCATAAATGTTATCAACTCATCATTATTATCTTATATCAAATGGGTCTAAAATGAAAAGAAAGCAAAAGAAACAAAATAGAAGAAAAATAACATCGGAAATAGAGTTAATAGGAGATTGTTAGATTTTCATTCATATGTTTCACAACATGTATATTAATTGTGCATCATGTGTTGTCTGTTTAATGGGCCTGTTAAGTGGTGTAAATTATTTTTACAGATAAATAGATAAAGAGTCATAAGTTCTAAAGATAAATTGATCCAAGTTGTAAGAAGATTTCTTGTCCACTGGTCTGGAGGAGAAGTATTGTAGTAATGACCACAAAAGTCTAACTAACTTTTGCTACAGATTGCTCACTGTTGCCTCATTAAAAAGCAGATTTTTTTTCTTTTTTAGAGGTCCTTGGCTTTCATCATACGCAGAGAGGATATCTTATCAATTGGGTAAACTGTTACAAAACGACTATAAAGGAAAAAAAATAGCATTTTTAAAGCTCCAACCACAAACAAGGGCAGGTACATCAAAATATGGAGGCACACGAAGGAAACAGCCAAAAACTGCAGTCAATTATACGAGCAAATGCCCACCAAACAAAAATTACCAACAACGAACTCTTCTAACCAAAATCTAAATTACGTATCTTCTTCGCTCAAAATTTAAATTCCTATAATAAAACAACAAAGATAGCCAATAATTCTGAAACAAAGAGAGCAAGTTTGACAATATTTCCATCCAAACTATTCGCAGCAAGAATAAGTATTACTTAAAGACAAACAAACAAGAAAAAATAAAGAAAAATAAGTGGAGCTGAGGCTGACGAATGAGATGAAGAATCATAGGAGACTACATATTTAGGAAGAAGGTATCGAGTCCGGCGTCGTACCTGGTGGCGGTAGTTGCCGTAGCCGTTGGATCCGGCGATGAGGACGGCCCACTTGGTGCCCGTGCCGTCGTCCGCCTCTCCCGTCTTCATGCCGGCTCCATCGGACGGCAGATTGATGAATTTGTACTGCGACCCGACGACAGGCGCCGGAACGACGAGGAGGAGGAGGAAGAGAGCGGCGGCGGCGGCGGCGAGGGGCCGTGGCTGCGTCATCGGTAGCGGTTACGGGAGAATCCGATATATCGGGTCCGTAACGGAGAAGGAGGAGGTGGAGGAGCTCACGAGGGAGCGGAAGGGCGGGAGGCCTCCCTCCCTTTCTATATAGCGGGGTTCCAAGGAATCTTTTACTTTGTTTTTTTGTGGCCCACTTCACATCGAGCCGTCGGATTTGGTTGGTGAATACGTGGCAACAGATCAACTGTTGGATCGGAATGATGAGCAGCCTTAGCCGTTGATAAGTTGTGGATTGTGGTGTGTGGGCACCGCCATCCGCCGACGCATTGACTACTATGTGCCGGCCGACGAAGGTAAAGTTATATATCTTAATATAAAAATTATATTTTTAACAATTTTTCTCACTTATTTTTTGAATTAGACTTCGATATTATCACAATTTGATCAATATGTAAGAAAATTATATTGAACTTCATCTATATTAATTATAATTGTCAAAACTATAAAAAATATTAATTTTAAATGATTAAATATTTATTTGAGATCGCATAGAATCGGATAAGATCGTAAGATCGTACGACATGAATTAAGATCCTATTAAGATCTTACCTATAAGATGAGATCGAGATTAGTTAGGACCCTCAAGATTGTAAAATCATAAGATCTTAAGATCTAGACAACCATGATAATATGCACATTTACTATATAAGTGTTGATTTCTAGATCGAGATCTTGACAACCATAATAATATGCACATTTAATACTATATAAGTGTTGATTTCTAGATCGAGATCTAGATCGAGATTATAAGTGTTGATTTCTAATGCTGCATCATTAATATAAAATATAATAATAATTTTAAAAAATTCTACTAAAGTAAATTAAGAAAATATAAAATTATTATTTTCGAAATTATTGTTCTCCTGAAAATATAAAAAATAATAATTGCTTAAAAAGAGTCCTTACATAAAGTAACTTAAGAGAATTTTTTAAATTTGAAAAAAAAAGTAATTAAAAAGTACTTAATTAAAAAGAGTCATAATTAAAGTAACCTAATAGTAATAAATTAATAATTATTAAAAAGTCCTATCCCACGTAAATTAATACAACTTCAAATTTAATTTATTATTATTTTTTAATATTTGTTCTATGGAAAACAATTTAAAAATATTATTATTATCTTTAAAGTGTCTCGCCTAAAGTCGTCCTCTCATGATACAACACCATATATAATGAAATTTTAAGTATTATTCAAATAATAATCTACATTTCTTTTATGAAATTTGAGGTACACCTTTTTATTGGGGTATATTTTCGAATGGTGACGAAAATATTCTCTAAGAGAATTTTAAAAAAGATTACAATAATTCAGACCATCTCCTAATTCTAATCATAAAAAGTTTATAGTTAAACTTTTTTAGTAGAAAATAAAATTTCATCATTATAGTTTTTTTATATATGAGAATGCTTTTAATTGCGAACGTAGTTAAAATTTAAGATATTATAATAACTATAATATAATTTCTAAATTTTAATCTATTAATTGTACATTTATTTATTTATATTTTTTTATTAATTTTGCGAGAATATTTTATCATAAGATAATATTGCATGAATAATTTATTTAATTCCAATCCTAATCAAATTCAAGTGAGAAGTAAATGCACAAGGTCATGACAGGTGTCATTTTCACATGATGCCAAGTCATTCATATAAAATGAATTTTAATTACTAATAAACAATAATTAGTATAAATATAATAAAATATTATAATTTAAAAAATTGGTTATTCAGATTCTGTTGTAGACTTTGATTCCAACCTAATTATATATATATATATATATATA
>LTAE01001652.1:41201-52272 GCA_001647135.1 Pontederia paniculata | reverse complement strand
GATTGTCTTTCATATAATCACAATACTTATTTTTGGTTATATTATTTTTGTGATGAAATCAGTCACAATTATGAACCTTCAAACAATTTGTAGAATTATTGTCAAGAAACGTTGAACTTCGTCGTATAGAAATATTGCCATCTTTTTTAAATATTTTTTATTTTGTTCCTGAGAATATTCAACTATTTTGTAGTGTTGAGTGACAACCTCATGACTCTGGCACTCTCTCTCTAGATCGTTGGAGTTCTTGTTTGGTTGAAGGCTTTTTTTTGTGCATCACCTATGGTTGTTATGGTTACTTCTGTGTGTCATTCACTATGATAAATTCATGTTATCTTGAACTTTTCTGGTGCTCAGCTTAATTACAAACAACTAAAGCATGTTCATCATTATATTTTTCTTAATCAATGAAAGCTAAATATCAAGTCTCATAACCCAAACTGTAAAACATATTGGTGAAATGCATATTAAGATCACATCAATTGTATAGCTTAATTATATAATCCCCTGGCTAATAAATATCATTATACATTCATACTTTGTGTTAGCTCGCAAGAGTTTTCACAATTTGGTTTCATAACTACATTACATACTTCGAACTATAGTTCCTTTTGTCCATTTTATAGATAGAAAATTCATGAAAAGTTTGAACTTACAAGTACATTTATTAAAAATTTAATTGACCTCCTCATCATCCTCCATCATCTGTCCAAGTTCTTGTTGTGATTGGGGAACACTTCGTTGCACCTGGAATGGGGCACAATTAGCAGAGTGCAAGCTGCCCTTCTTCTTCTCCTCTTCATTAATCCATCCTGATGATGCTGATACTGATGTTGAAGCAACCGAATCTAAAATGGGAATTCGCCGAAACCATCGATGACCAGCCACCACCCTGTTCGGCACAGAAATTACCATCTCTCTCTCTCTCTCTCTCTCTCTCTCTCTCTCTCTCTCTCTCTTTTTCTCTCATAATGGCATTCTCATGCCTCTCTATCAAAAAAAAAAAAAATACAAAGCTTTGTCATGGCATTCTCATGCTTACTAGGAGGAGTGGGCAGCACTGCTGGAGGTAATGGAGTTAGGCAGCGACAGAGGGAAGGAGACGACTCACAAATTTTACAAATGAAGAGGGAAAAATACAAAGGATCATGAACAACCACAAAAACCAATTAAGGCAAGAAAGGTAAATTAGTTAATAATAATAAATATTATTTTAAGTGAACTGATGTGTCACATGTCACATAGATGACATGTGGCAAAGTTAATTGTTAAATATGGTGAATGATCTAATTATCAACAAAACAAAAGTTGAGTGATCTATTATTTGAAAACCAAACATTAGTGATGTAGACCATAATTCCACTAAGGGTTTAATGGGGGTGTAAATCACGACTTGACTTATACATGTAAGTCAAGTCACGTGATCCGACGATCCATATTAAATTTTATTTGTATAGGTGGTTAGTAGTCTTTTTACTATTTAAGGAAATAAATCTTTATTATTTTTTCTAATCATCATCAGAGAAACAAATTTTTATCCTTTTAATATGGATCGTCGGATCACGTGACTTACAATGTTTAGAAAATTCATTCATTCCAAACATTCATGAAGATAAAGTCATATATGTTTATGGGAAGTGGTGACTCAGGGAAAGCTAAATCTAGTTATCGATCATACTCAAAGTAGAGGACAAGCTTGCCGACAAGGATCAATCCTAAAGAAATTTTCAAAGTATTAATTTCTACAATAAGTCTAAGCACAAAAGCACTAGAAATTATGAATTAACAAACAAGGTGAGATGTCAATAGACAAACATACCAATAATTACCTCTAGAGAAGTATTGTTTTTAAACAAATAAGAAAAGAAAAGAAAAGACAAAAAGGCACTCGACAAAAGTAAACCATTGAATGTTAGGCTTCCATTACTAAATTATAAATTAGAGATTGGCATTGGTAAGAATTGTATCAACAAGGAGATACATTTCTAATATTCCTCTTGTTCTAGATAGTATTGACCTTTTTGGTTGATAGAGTAGTACTAGTGATGGCAAGCTACTACAATATATCAATTACCGATTGGCTATCCTATAACTATATGATACCTATAATAAAGAAAAGAATATTATTTTAATTATGAATGAAACTTCATATTATGCTCAAGATGTGACATCACAAATTGATAGAAAATGTGATCACGAGTGATGCTCAATCAATGACATCAAATGAATCTTGATATAGTTTGAGATTGTTTCAATATGTTCTGTAATAGACTTCTTAGATTGTCACCACAAATAGAGATTAAATTTGGCGTTCAGCTTATGCCAAATATTGCACTAATTATGAAGTCGAGATACTATATTGCATCAATGAGAATAGTTAAAAACCTATGTGCAAAAATTGATCGACAAATACATCATCAGATTGAGTGTGTAAAGAAGTAAGATGAGTCACTCGGATATTCATTGATTATAGAATGTGAAACAAATTGATCATTAAAAAGAAATATTGTTACCATGTATCGACGACTTATTTGATTAATTTTTATTAACATTGGTATTTAAAAAGAAATTTATCTAAGAAGCTAAGAAATAAAGATGAGAAATTCATATATAAACTAAAGAATACGAAGTTAGCAACCAAGACGACAAGATTGATGATGGAGTCAACATTGATAATTGCATGTTGTAGTGGTGAACACAACACACCATCTAAGCAATGTTGGTGGCATCAGATTGGAATAAATATTAATGCAATATGAAAGAGTATCTGGTATGCCTTAAAGTAATGGAAGGACTATTGAATAATTGTTTCATGATACAACGGAAGTTGTCCTGTAGCGACACTGCTTATATATAGAAGAGTTGAGGTGTAAATTAAACATATAAAATATAAACTATGATTCTTCCAAAAAAAATATAAGACAAAGGCAATGGATAAAGTCCCAAATATTTTGAGTTCGCCTCTAGTATCAATTATGAAAAGGGAACTTGGTTGCTAGTCGCATGAACTCGGATATGAGAAGAATCGATGACCTTCCTAAGGGTTCATTGGTAGGACCTATTGGAGAACATTGTTCTCTAAAGCCCAAATCTAATTGGGGTGGAGAGCAAGGTTGTTAGCACATAAGATTGTTCAAACTTGAGGGCAAGATTTCGAAGTTGAATGCATTGTTTCCTTTTCCTTATGACATAATGAATACGTAGTGTTCTATTATGATAATTTTAAATTACTAAAAGTGCCCAAAAAAAACATGGTGAACCTCATTTGGTCATCTACATCTTAAAACGGGACAAATCCCTATACCTGCAATAAAAATTATTAGTAAATGATCGAAATGATTGAAGTATTATATAAAAGGTTATGTAAACCTTTTATGCATTGGAGCGAGCTAGGCTAAAAAATCATTAAAATTACTAGATTTGATATTACTAAGAAGTCCTCTAATAATGATGGAAGTTGATAAAAAAGTGGAGAGTATTAAGGTCGATAAAATACTATACAAGAAGGGGAAAACATAAATGAACTCTTGTGATATTAGTGATCATGCATGTCTTATTGAAAATCTCATCACCATAAGAGTCATGAGATTTAACAAAGAAGGGAAGGACCTAAATATATTGCCCTGTTAAGATATTGGCATTGTTTGGCAAGGTTAATAGACGTTGCCGCTAATCTTTTTGTGAGAGCAACACGCTTTGAAACATTCGGGTGCCAAACACACCCATTAGCCAGAAGAAATGTATAAGTCAAAATTGTAACCAAGCTATGAAGAGACTCACAATGTGTTTATAATATTGATGTTTTAAGAAATATTATCACAATGGTTTCTATATATTGATCATTAAAGAATCGAAACTAAAGAAGCTATTAGCTTATGAAAGAATATCATATTTAAAAGTTTTGAAATATTATTATCATCAACTATGTAACAAGATTATAGGATAATTAAAATAGAGTGTAACCATCATAAAATATAACAAAGAAATCCAAAGAAAATGCAAAAGAATTTTTTTGTATCCATTCGATAAGTGTTTAAAATTTGATGAAAATTCGAGAACCAATTTTTCAATAAGGGTAATAACTTGAAAAAAAAACAAATTAGGTGGACCCACAACTTTACCAATGCCATCCATCTCGTATATTGACTCTTTACGTGGAGCTTGAATGGTAAAACATACATATTTCTGCTCTTGTAGATCAATAGAAACAACACTGAGGCAAATACAAGAATGTTTTACCTTCTTGTGGCTAAGAAAAGGAGGAGGCTATCTTCACCTGCTGCTAGCTGAAGAAGAAGGAAGAGGCTCCATGGATGATGTTGGCCAACAACGAAAGAAGAAAAGATAAAATGGAAGTGTTCCTCCTTTTGATTACCGGCACTGAGAATGGAAGAAAAAGGTGGAAAACTCCATTGCTGGATAGAGGGAGACAAAAAAATGAAAGAAAGGTAGTTGCCACCAAGTGCATCGACCAATTAACGAAGTACGTGGTGGGGATCCATTAAAATTCTTTAATGATACTAATTAAATTCATAGCATTGTAATTATTTAAATCTAAGAATCGGAAGATGACGACTCCAATCAAGTTAAATTAGAGTGTATCAAAGATGTAAGATAACATATTATGAGCACACTAGAGCGAATGTGAGTGTGCTACGAGCTCGGCTTGCACTATGGGTTGCCATGGAGCAATGCAGAGCCATATCAAGTCTTTTTAAATTTATTTGTTTAACTTATTGATAGCTGTTAGTTATAAATGATTATTAGAAATCATTAATTGATAGTTATTAGTTGATTATTGCTAAGTAGTATATATTATTGATTATTGCTGATTGTTAATGTTTACTAGGAAAGCATGAGTTACCTAATTTTATATAATCATGGTTTATGATCAAATATTGTTATTAAATAATTGCATGTTATGTATTGGTGATTGCATTGTACTTATAGTATTGATTGTGGAATTGATTGAAACACTCCTAAAAGCGTATTGCATTTGCAATCATAATTATGTTTTAAAATTCACAACCATTGGTTATGATTATAATTGATTCATTGAAGAATTTATTGTGTTGGTATCTCGATGGTTTGTATTATGGAATGATGATTTCATCCCGAGATATTTCAATCTATTGATCATATTATAGTGTGTTGATCTCATCCCGAGATATTCCTAAATCATTGTTCTATGACCCAAACATAGGGTATTGTCGGCATTATGTGTCAGCCTCGTTAACATCGAGATGACCTATATGTCCAATATATGGAAAAAATGAACAAGCATTGATTGATTGATTAATAAAACTATTGAACATTAATAAATATCATATGACATATCGTGACCGTTTATTGAGGATAGTTATATGGAGACGACTATAAGAAGTCATAGGAGGAACTTTCAAAATATCATATGATATATCATAAAAAAATAAAATAAAAGATATACTTCATTTATTATTAATTTATTATGAGCCACTAATATTGATACATTGTGTACCTACAGGTACTTATTGATGCTAATAATATCATTGATCATCGTAAAGATAAAATATCAATTATTGATAAGATTGAATGATAATAATAATAATGATCATCGTAATTTACTAATAAAAGTTAGCACACATAGATGACATTTATTATGCTATAGGAGGAGACACATTTAGTCTATTATTGACTGTTGACATTGACTCATAATGATGAAACATAGGATTGTATCATACCACAGTAATGAACTCATTAGCATATTATTATTTTTATAGTTATATAATAACAATTTTCATAATGTTCTAAGTAAAATAAGTACCCTGAAAGCTATTGATTATACTAGAATAATTGTCACACTTAATATACTATTGATTATTGATAGATATATTTATTAATATGATATTTTGAGATCAATTTTAGATCCCTGAAATAATTATGACCATCACAAAAAGTAAGTGAGATGAATTTCTCTTGCATTCTGGATTCGTACATGTAATCGATAATGAAGAATCCCGGTGGTGCTATTTTTGACGTGAAGATTGCACATGATATATATATATATATATATATTATATATATATTTGTGTGTGTGTGTGCATGTATATATATATATATATTGTTTTATATCTTTTTGAGTCATTGTAAATATATTTATCATTAACATTTTTTTTTGTTGTCTATAGTTTTACATCACATATTGTTTATTGTCGTAATATTTTCGTGTCCACCTCGCCGCGTATCGTGTTTAGACCAGATTTCGGGATGTTACATAATAAAAAATATATTATTTATCAACAATATCCTTTAGCAATCGATATGGAATATTAGTATCGTGAAGTATACCATTTGGCATTACCGAGTATTTACAAATAGACTTGAAATTCATATTATTAAATCAATGTATATACCAACAAAGATATCAATTATTATATATAGATTTATGTCTCATTGTCATGTAAAGAACTTCTTTTATATACATGACAAAAGATATCAAGTTTTGGATTTTCTAGTACTGAATTTGTTTCAAGAGATCAGCAGAATCTATTTAAGAGATCATCAGAATATTCATCATGAATTTTCTAGTTCGGAATCTGCTACAAAAGATCATCCGAATATCCGTCATGCAAATCTTTGTAAGAAATATTAGCTTTTATTTTTTTGTATAATTATTTTTTGATTTTTCTATATAAACTCCAAATCAATGAGAAAAAAATAAGACGGTCAATTTTGATCATATTCATCTGTTATGCTATGAATTCTTTTAATAATTCATGGAATAACTTGATTTCATTCCAGTTGAATGAGAATAATTATTTAATTTGGTCCAAATTAATGCATAATGCACTGCTGACCGAAAATAAGTTAGATTTTTAGACAGAACAACATCACATCTAAAGAAAGGTGATCCTGAGTCTAATATATGGAAGATATGCAATTTGATGTTGATTGTATGAATTTTCAATTCATTGGAAAAAGATCTACATACTAATGTAATTTATGTAGAAGAGGCTAAAATATTGTGGGATGATCTAAAGAAAATATTCTCACAAGTCCATATAACCAGAAAGCGCCTCTTAAAATATCAGATTTATCTTCGTAGATAAGAAGAAAAACCAATGATTGATTATTCAATTAGAGGATGATTTGTTGCTAATGTTGTCAAGACAACATCCTCATCATTCATCAACACCATTGGGGGAGCCATGTCCAATCTTTCAGAAACGCAAATTCAATGCTTTCTCATCATGATCGGTCTTGATAAAAAAGAGGGAGAGCATTTTTTTTCATAATCATCTTATTTCTTTATCTCGAATGTTCCTTGGTTTCTTGACACCGATGCTTCTGTCCATCTAACTGGCAGGGATAATGTTCTTGTTAATACTCAATCATTAAATGAAAATTTAATGGTTACGATTCCAAATGACAAATCCATTGCTGCAACAAAATCTAGAGATGTGATTTTTGGAATTCTCTTTACATCATGTTTATTCCAAAATTTCATTTCAATCTCATTTCCATTGGTAAGTTATGTGCAGATCTAAATTGTTTTGCTACATTCTCTTCAGGATTGTGTTACGAAGACTCTGATTGGATTGGGTCGAGAAGGGGTTTACTTCTTATGCAAGGTTTCGTCACAGTTAGTGGCCAATAAAGTCACTATTGAAATACCACAGAATTATGGCACAAACCCTTAGGACATCCATCTCATTCTATTGTGATAAAAAATAATTATCCTTCTTTTTCATATACTTCCAATATGATTTGTGACATATGTTGTCAAGTAAAACATGCACGAACTAAGTTTCCTACTAGTTTGAATAAATCTTTTTCCTCTTTTGATTTAATCTATTGCGATGTTTGGGAACCTTACAAAACTAGTTCCTCAAACAGAGCACATTATTTTTTGACCATTGTAGATGATTTCAGTCGATGTACATGGGCATATCTCCTATGTACTAAGTCTGACACATCTAAAAAATTATTAATTTTTTTCAAATGAGAAAAACTCAATTTGAAAAAATAATCAAGGTCATTCGCAGCGATAATGGTCTAGATTTTTTTTCAAATAATTTGCAAGATTTTTTTCTTCAAAATAGAGTTCTTCATCAAACATCTTGTGCTCACATTCCCCAACAAAATGGCTGAGTTGAACACAAGCATCGACACATTCTTAATGTTGTTCGAGCATTGCGTTTCCAAGCATTGCGTTTCCAAGCATCGCTTCCCTTACATTTTTTAGGTGAATGAGTTCTTACTGCGGTTTATTTGATTAAATACACTCCTTCCGTGCTTTTCTCAAATAATGCACCTTGTGAACTTCTTTTTGGTCAAGCTCTTTCATATTCTCATATACATGTTTTCGGTTCATTATATTATGCACATGATCCTTCAGCACAACAAGATAATAAGTTTAGTGCATGTTCTCGAAAATGTATTTTTATGGGATATCCATTTGGAATGAAAGGATGATGTGTTTATGATATTGATACAAAAACTTTTTTTTGTCTCACGTGATGTACACTTTGATGAACATGTTTTCCTTTTTCACTCGATATCTCTTCATCCACATTTGATTTCAATAAGATTTCTATTAATCCTATAGGCCCGGTTACCATTAGTGACCATAATTTCGTTAAGGGAGAGTTGTGTACACCTGTGACTACTCAATTCTCAACATCAAGCTTAAATGATCTCTTGCCTATAACATTGCCTTATCCTAACATTAATCCCTAAACTTCATCATCACATCCTTCTGCACCTACATCTCTTGGCATTGTTAATGATTCTGACAATTCCATCGAGAATGTAGAAGTCATTGATACATCTCCTACAACTATTTTGATCATCCTAAGTGTCCTCCTATGCATCTAAAAGACTATGTGTGTAATACCGTCATAAGCAGACCTTCTCCTCGTAATGCGCTCATGAATTCAAAGTCTTCAAGTACACAATATCCTTACAACAGTTTCTTTGCTATGATAATCTCTTTTTCTTCAAAGAGTTTTTGGCTAAACTAGATACTGCACATGAACTACGAAATCATCGTGAAGCTTTACAAGACCCTCAATGGCGTGCTGCCATGTGTACTGAATTAAAGGCCTTAGGGGCTAATCACACTTGGATGCTTTAGGCACTCCCTCCTAGCAAACGACCTATTGGTTGCAAGTGGGTGTTAAAAATTAAATGAAATGCATATGGCAGTGTTGAGTGGTATATGGCTCGCCTTTTTGCCAAAGAATTCACTCAAATTGAAGGGTTGGATTATCATGAGAGACCTTTGCCCCTGTCGCTAAACTAGTTATAGTCTGTTGTTTTCTCACAGTTGTTGTTGCTCAAAAATGGGAAATCCATCAAATGAATGTGCATAATGTGTTCTTGCATGGTGACCTTGACGAGGAAGTTTATATGAAATTTCCACCAGGTTATTCTTATGATGCACCTAATCTTGTTTGTCGTCTTCGTAAATATCTTTATGGTTTTACGTCAAACTTCAAGGAATTGGTTCTCTAAGCTTGCAGATGTTTTGCTTTCTTATAGATTTCAGCAATCAACTGCTGACTATTCGTTGTTTACTTTTTTGTGATGCTCTTTATTTCTTGCTCTACTGATATATGTTAATGATCTTCTTCTTGTTGGCAATAATTCTGCATATTGCACAATATTTAAAAGATATCTTCATTCTTATTTTCATTTGAAGGACTTAGGGACTTTACGATATTTTTTGGGTATTGAAGTACTTTATATAAATTCTGATCTTTTTTATGTCAAAGAAAATACACTTTGGACATCCTTTCAGAATGTAAAATGACAGGTTCTAAGCTTGTTAGCTTTCTCATGGAACAACGACATCAACTGGCTATTAATGGCGGCGATTTACTTCATGATCCAAGACGCTATCGTCGTCTTACTGGACGACTTATATACTTGACTATTACTCGACCAGAATTATGTTATTCAATTTATACACTTTCTCAATTCATGAATGAGCCTTGTCAACGACATTGGGATGTTGTTATCCGAGTTTTATGCTATTTACAATCTAGTCCAGATGATGGAATTTTTTATGGCCTACTTCTTTGGATCTTGTTGGTTTCGGTGATTCTGATTGGGCTAGTTGTCCCAGTATTAGACGATCCACTAGTGGATATTTTGTGACTCTTGGAGGAAGCCCGATCTCATGGAAATCTAAAGAGCAACACAGTTTTTAGATCATATGTTGAAGCTGAATATCGTGCTCTTGCTGCAACTACAAGTGAGCTTTTTTTGGCTTAAAGCTCTTCTATCATCTTTGAAGATTTCACATCCTTGTTCTATGCGTCATTTTTGGGATAATCAATCAGCTCTTCATATAGCTGCTAACCTTGTCTTTCATGAAAGAATGAAGAACATCAAAATTAATTGTCACTTATTCGTCATCATGTTCAGTCCTAGGCCATTGCTACATTTTATTTTACCTACTCAGTTGCAGCTAGCAGCAGACCTTTTTACAAAAGCATTGGAAAAAGATCATTTTCAATCCCTTTGTGATAAGTTGGACATTCAGAATCCGAATGTGCCAACTTGAGGGGAAGTATCAAATTTTGGATTTTCTAGTACTGAATTTGTAGGATCTGGATGGCACCAAGAGGGGGGAGGGGTGAATTTGGTGTATTAATTTATTTTCTAATTTTACTCTAACAGAATGGTTTAGTTATGTTAGCGGAAGCATACATGTGAAAATATAAACAAGTAGAGAAGAAGAGCAAAGAAAACAAACGAGCAACAAACACCAAGTTTGTTGACGAGGTTTGGCCGAACTCCTGGCCTACGTCCCCGCTCCGGTCTTCTCGAACTCGAGATCTCCGAAGATCACTAAACTCCTTCTTCAAGGGCGAAGGCTCCCTTACAACTTCTCCTTTATGTTCTAGAGGACAAGGAGACAACCTCTTACAGTTCGCTCACGAACTCACAATCCCTTGTATCTTGGATTCTTCACTCGAATCGCAGAAGGGGAACTAAGACTTTCTATCACTCAATGCTCTCACTGAATATTTTGCCAAAGTTACTTCCCAAGACTCTTGGAATTACAATATATACTTTGCACTAA
>LTAE01001652.1:10418-39662 GCA_001647135.1 Pontederia paniculata | reverse complement strand
CTCTTCAGCCTTTGGACGATCTTTGACACCTCATCGATCGTCTGCTCATCCTGCAGTCGTCTGATCTCCAGCCTCCATCAGTTCTGACAAACTCCTGGACGCCCGCTTGTCTTCTCACCAAGACTCCGAACGACCTTTGTCTTCAGTTGATGTCCATCAATCGTCCGCACTTCATCTTTGGTCGATCGATCCCCTTTCTGTCATCTGCTTTGGTCGTCTGCTGCTTCAACACACTAGCCTTCGGGCGTCCACCAAAGCTTTGGCAATCTCCCGGTCGTCCATTGTCTTCGCCCTGAGATCTTTGGACGTCCATTGTCTTCATCCTCAGATCTTCGGTCGTCCGCTCTTCAACTTCGGACGACCTCTCCTCTGCTTAGCCAAGAACCTTCTTCGACTAAGTCTCTTCACTGGGCATCCACTTCTCCTTGGACCGTCCATTCTCCATCCTCTGGGTTATAAGTGTGATGTCTTCCGTCGCCCATTGTTCTTCATCGGACGACCTCTCTTGTTAAGCCCTTCTCTTCGGTCGTCATCTTTATATTTTTGGTCGATCGTTCAACCTTTGACTCCTCTTCACATGGATCCCTTCGATATTGGTCTACCACTTCATATGCTTAGGACAACTACTGCACACATAGAGTTCTTTTGATATGTCTTCTATGTGCATAGGTCGTCTGTTCTTTAACTTTGGTTGACCTATCATATTCTAGACCTAAATATCCTGTGTTTCAGAAATCAGCTCAACAAGTTTATTAGTTCAAACTAAGTTCTCTCACAAATTTATGATCATCAAAATAATCTCGAGATCCTAAATTTAATAGAATTTATTTCAAGAGATCATCAAAATCTATTTAAGAGATCATCAGAATATCCATCATGAATTTTCTCGTTTCGAATTTGCTACAAAAGATCATCAAAATATTTGTCATGCAAACCTTTGTAACAAATATTAGATTTTATTTTTTTATATAATTATTTTTTGATTTGTCTATGTAAACTCTAAATCAATGAGAAAAAACAAGACGATCAATTTTGATCAAATTCATTTGTTATATTTCTTTTAGTTTCTTGTCAGATTTCTCTTTTATGAATTTCTGGTTCTTCACAAAAGACTCATAACGATTAGATAATTGTGAATAATGATTTTTCACCCTATTTGTCTACACTCCAAGCATTGTAATTTTCGAACACCTATGGTGGTATTTTCTCAAGAGTGTTCACCGAATGACTGAAAATAACTATTCTCTGTTTGATCTATTCAGGTTCTTCATTGAGTAGGACCTCAACCGACTTGGACAACACCCCCACCATCAATGGGTCATATACCATCTTTGATTTTTCAAATTCACTTAATTGGACCCGACCCGATGACATGATTATTTTATTTTTTTAATCAAAATTAAACCAATTTGATTTTGTGTAAAATTAAAAATTACTTTCAACTTAAAAATTAAAAAATATTTCATACGTTTGAAAATTTTTAAAGTGCTAGGAAAAACAACTTTTTTTAAATATATAACTAATATTAAACATTACAATGAAATGGAAGAATAAAAAATTAATAAGGAAACACATTGACCCAATTCGATCCATTCTGAACTGCATTGAACTGAGTTTGGATAAAATTTAAGGAATCCATTATCATCAACCGGATTAAAATCGACCAGTATTACATCACTATTCTTTCACGAACTTGAGAAATTGGTATATTCTTGGAACATTAAAGGTTAAACATAACTAGAAAATACATATATTATCATTAAAATATATATTTTTGTTTTCAATAAAATGCAACAAATGTTAAAAGTATCATTTAAATAAACAAAGTGTAAAAATCAGCTCAATAATTTAGGGAAACGGTCATAGTGCATAATCTAGGAGATATTGACTGATTTTTTTTATAAAAATATTAATAATTGTTTATCCATTTCCAACCATAATAATATATCTGAGTTTTTTTATCATAAGAAATCTAGTGAATTAACGGATCCTCCCAAATAAAGATCAAAAGATTTACTATAATGTATTATGTAATTCATTGCCTAATTTGTATTATTAGATATTATATTGTCGAAACAGGATAGATAGTTCTTTTCTACTCATCAACTTCTAAGTAGCTGTGCAATATATTGGACCATTAGTATTTTTTTATCAATTCCAATGAAATATTATTAACCTAATAAAGAGTTAAAAAAGTTCATCCCAAAAAAAAAAACAAACCAAATATTTAATTATTCAATTATTTTTATTTTATTTTTCCCTTATTTACAACTAGCATAACACCAGTGCCACACACAAAACACTTTAACATTTTTCTCAAACTATCTTTATTTTAACATAATATGATTAAATATATTTTTTATAACTATTATTTGACGTACTTTATTCTAATTCTTTTTGTGAACATATAATTTTTTAAATATTTTTTAAGAATTAGTTATTTAATATCCTTTATGATATAAATAAACATATTTCTATTGTGTTTTAGCCAAAGGCGGATCCAAGGGGTGCAAGGGGTCACTAGCACCCCCTGGATTGCTAAGACTACCGGTTGAACCTGCTGCATTTTTTTATTTATAAGTAATTTTTTTATACTTTTTATTTTTTGTGTATTATTTATCTTAACTCAAATATTGTCTAATATTATTCTAAATTGGTATTATACTATCAATTTGTAAATCAAAACTATTATTTATGTACTACATTATATATTTCTACTTATTAGTTTATAAATATATTATGTATGTACAATTATAATTTTATTTCACGTCTAGAAATATATTTTTCAATTTACATTTTTTTCACATGGATCTTTTAGATTTTCCCTTACTATAATTATATAAGTATTATCTTGTACAATAACATTTGTCTATATCACATTATATATTTTTACTTAATATTTTTTTTATAGTTTAGAAAATTTATCACTTGTAAAATATATTCTTTTATAAATAGTAGTGAAACTAAATAATATTTGTGAAAAAAAATAATGCTCATTACGAAACATATCTCAATGCTGTTATTTTTTCGTTAATAATTCATAGTAGTTTATTTGTTCTATAAATTATGTATTTTCATGAAATGTATTTTTTTATATTTAAATTTTAAAATGAAAAATTAAACTAATGTAAATATCTTGGGTTAGAATAAAAAGTGCAAAAAGTATTGAAGTCTATAACTAAAAAAATATTAATGTTCAAAATAGTTTACTCACTATATTTTATATCAATATAATTGTAAAATTATTGACAGAAATTATGGATAGTTGTACACACGCTGGATTCATATTTTGGCTCCGCCACTGGTTTTAGCCACGTGATGTCATAGCCATTTTTTACACCTACATTAATTTTTTTTAAATATTATGAATATATTATCATAATAAGCATGTCATAAAGCCAGTGAAATTTAACTGCTTCTCATTACAGAGGATATTCACCATGTTTGAGCCATCAGATTTAAGATCTATGGCAAACAAGAAAAGAAGTAGTTAAACCGATCAGTTCACTTAAAAATTTACTGAAATCAGCCGGTTCACCTCATATTCACAGCTGATCGACCTCCTCTCTCCGACGTTGCACCGTGCCGCTTGAAGTCGCCCGACGCTCTATCATATTGCCCACACCCTCACGTCATCTTCCTGCGCGATCTCCCTCGCTCTCTATTTCCTTGCCCGATGCCCTGCTCGTTTGGATGCCCCGCTCTCCCCGACGTGCCAGTTGAGTTTAGTGTTTTGTTTTCAATGGTGTGACTTCTTGTATCGTATTTACATTTTCCTCGTGTTGTCCATATGTTTTCCTTGTGATCAGAACAAAAAAAGAAGATTCTTCTCGAATGGAGTTTGTCAAAACCAGCAATATGATGAATATGATGCAATTCTTGTATAGAAACCACGTCACAAATGCAATAGATGAATAGAAGATTGGGAGGAAGATCCTTTTATTAAAGAGTTCTTGGAGGGAAGAAGAAAAAACTAACTCATGACAGAAGCTTTCCTCTTTTTACTATTTTTTTATACTACTCTTGTAACTATGCTACTAAAGTGATACAAGCAATACAACAGTAAACAGAAGTCTAGAACTTGTATGTATAGATGAGAAAAACTAAATATCTGTCATTCCGTACACTCCCCCCTCAAGTTGGAGGTCAATAAAGCTTTATCAAACCCAACTTGCCTTCTAGGTAATCATGTTTTCTTCTACGTAAGGCCTTTGTCAACACATCAGCTATTTGTTCCTTGGTTGGAATGTATTGTAGCTTAATCAGCTCTTCAAAGCCTTCTCCTGAATGAAGTAACAATCTACTTTTATATGTTTAGTTCTTTCATGGAAAAGTGGATTGTCTGCTATCAAAATTGCAGATTTACTATCAGTATTAGTGTGAATTGGAGTTGTAACAAGATACCTCAGTTCAGCAAACAATCTATTCAACCACACTACTTCAACAACAGCAAGTGCTATACTACGAAATTCTGATTCAGCTAATGATCTTGATATATTTGTTTTTTTATTTACAGGAAATTAATGAACCTCCAAACTTGACATAGAAAGCCTGAAATTGATCTGCGGATGAATGGACATGAGGCCTAATCAGCATCACAATATGTTGTTAAAATAGAATTCTTATCAGTGGTGAAGAATAAGCCTTTTTCCCGGCGACCCTTTGAGATAATTAGCAATTCGAATTGCTATTCATAATGAGACAACTTTGAATTGTGCATGAACTGACTAATATGTCAAATTGTGAAGGTGATATCAGGTCGAGTTTGAGTTATATAATCAACCTTCCAACTAACCTTTGAAAAGATTCAGGGTCCTTTAATAAAGGATCTTCTAAATTTTGAGCTCCTTTATCCCTGTTGTTCTTCATTTTTTTTATCAAATTCAAATGTAGTTAGTATCAAGTTCTGATACAATGGTGTAAAAGTTGGTTTACCTCCAGTAGACCAAGTTCAGATAGAACCACCAAAACATACTTTCTTTGAGTTTATACTATCCCCTTCTCAGGTCTTAACAACTCCATGCCCAAGAAGAATTTCATATCTCCAAGATCTTTCATTTGAGATTTGATTTCAGAACATCCTTGGCCTCCTTTATCAATATTGAATTGTTTCCTATGATGAGTATATCATCAACATACACAAGTAGTGCAATAAAGCAATCTCCAGCTAGTTTTGTAAACAAAATGTAATCATTTTGACTCTGCACAAACCCTGCATTGATGAGAATATGAGTGAACTTTATATTCCACCGGTGAGATGCTTGTTTGAGCTCATATAATAATTTCACACAAGTTTTCACACTTTCCTTTGTCCACTGCACTTCCACTACAACTAATATCCAAAAGGCAACTGCATATAAACCTCCTCAAGCAACTCTCCATTGAGAAATACATTATCAATATCAAAATGATAAAGAGGGAGATTATGCTTAGCATCAACAACTAATAAAACACGAATAGTAACTCTTTTGGAAACAGGAGAAAATGTGTCTTTATAATATATGCCTTCCTTTTGACTATATCCTTTTGCAACCAGTCTAGCCTTGAATCTCTCAACCTCTCCATTGGCCTTTAATTTTACCTTGTAAACTCATTTGCAACAAATTGGTTCAAAGCCTTAAGGAAGGTTCACAACTTCTCATGTACCATTAGCCTCAAGAGCATTTAATTCAATCTCCATAGCTTGAACCCAACGAGGATCGTGCAATGCTTGTTTATAGGAACTAGATTCACAAACTGTAGCAAGAACAATTAAAAATGAAACATATGTTCTATGAAGCCTTGATAAAAGACATGATTACAAAGAGGATGAGCAGTACAAAAAGAAGCAACATTCGTCTTGAAGGTAGGAACAATATAGTCCTTTAACCAAGGAGGAGGTTTAATTGACCCTTTATTAGAAACTGGAGCATGTGTTGGATCTATCACCTGATTAGACGTTAATATGGTAGGCTGAATTTCTGATACTCCTTGATTATTCATTGGAGAAGAGAGAACATCCTCTTGAATTTTGCCTGAAGAACACCCATCAAATGAAAAATGTGATCTAGGAAGTTCAACTTGTAGATCCGAGGCATGATGAGATTGAGAGGAAGTATAATTTTCTGCAGCAGGACACTCAGTACATGGAACATGAGTATCAATACTATGATCAGCATGTTGTAGAACTTGGAAAATCCACAACAGAAGGCCATGAATCATCAATAATTTGATTTGACAAAGAATGACAAGGAGAAACTGTGGACTGATCAATTTTTCCTACTTTGAAAAGGAAAAAATCCTCATAAAACCTGACATATCTGCTGACTAGAAACACATTCCTTTCCAAGTCTAAAACCTTGTATCATTTTTGTGTCATAGAATATCTCGTAGAAGCACAAAGGATTGCCCAAGCACGAAACATCATTTTGAGGTAATTTTGCAACATAATATAAGCATCCAAACACTCTCATATGATCAAGATATGGTTTGAATGAAAAAAAACTTCTCATAGGGAGAGTCAAGGGAATTCTATTAATAAGATGTGTTGTTGTTTGAATTTCCTCACCCCAGAATTTTATAGGAATAGATGTTTGAAACATCAATACTTGAGCTACTTCAAGCAAATGGTGATGTTTTCTCTCTACCACTCTATTTTGTTGTGGACTATATGCACAAGATGTTTGATGCAAGATTCCATTTGAATTAAGCAAAGGTTTACACTTGTAAGTCGCACTACTCTGTCACATTATTAGTTCTTATGATCTTAACTTTAGAATCAAACTGATTTTGAACAAAAAAAAATGAAATGCTTCAAAAAATCATACAAAAAACTTTTATCCTTCGAAAGGTAAATCAATGTCATTCCCATTTGAATTAAACAAATCTTTACACTTGGAGTCGCAATACTCTGTCCCATTATCAGTTCTCATGATCTTAACTTTAGAATCAAACTGATTTTGAGCAAAAAAAATAAATGAAATGCTGCAAAGAATCATACAGAGAACTTTTATCCTTCAAAAGGTAAATCCATGTCATTCTTGAAAAATCATCTACAATAGTCATGAAGTATCTTTTGCCATCATAGAGACAAGTGTTTATATGAACCCCAAGTATCAATATGCAACTTTAAACCTTTAAAAGAGGTTTGTTTTGGAAAAGGTAACCTTGATTACTTAGCTAGTAGACATACAGGACATTGAAAGGAGAAATTTTTTGTACATTTTTCTATACTTGTAACAACTTGCAATCTATCTAAAGGAAGATGCCCCAGTGTCCTATGACACAATTCATAGTTTCCAAATTTGAGAGCTACTCCCACCTGGATGACTACATATGCTACAAGTCCTGAAGCATGAACCTCCTTTCTCTGTGATGTCCTCAAAAAGTAGAGTCCACTTTTCTCCTCACCAATCAGGCTGACCTTCCCACTGCACCTGTCCTGAAGTATACAAAATTCAGGAAAGAAAGTTATTGAGCAATTCAGATCCTTTGTAAGTTGTGTAACATATACCAAATTTTATTTGAAATCTGGAATATATAGGACATTAGTTAGTTTATTTCCAGACTCCAGCATAAAAGATCCTGTATGAGTGACTAGAGACTCATTACCATTTGGCATAGTAACAAAACTTGCACAAGGAAATTTTAGAACATCTATTAGTCAATGTAAATTGGTGGTCATATGGTTTGATGCCCCGATATCAATTATCCAAGTCCCTTCCATTATTATTTAAACAACCTTGTGTACCTGCCATGTTGGCTGAGGTTTGAACTGTCATAGCTATTTTTTCCTTATTGATAATCTTCAGAATCTCTTATATTGCTCATCTGTGAGTGTAGGAGGCTGACTACTTCCAGTAGAGTTTTCAGAAGAATTGCTACTTTTAGCAGTAGAAGATTCTACAAGTGCAGACCCAAATTCCTATTCTTGTTAAACTTGAAATTAGGAGGGAATCCTATCAACCTATAACATTGATTCTTCTTATGTCCAGGTTTGTGAAAGTTATCACAAATTATACTATAATCATTTTTTTTCCAAGATTCTGAGGAGGCTTTGCAACAAAGAAGGCAATTTGATGTAACTAAATTTCTTTTCTTTTGTTCAACTAATAAGGAGTAAGCCTGATTGATTGTAGGGAGTGGATTCATCACTGTGCATGTGAATCATTAAGGCCTTAATCTTTAACTTGATTCACAAAACTTATAAACCTTTTGTTGCAAAATATTCTCTGAATAATCTTTAACTTGATCTATTGCAGGCAAATCTGGAACCATCATTGATAACTCCTCCCGCAGATATTTAAGCCGAGTATAATAATATGTAATACTCATGGATCCTTGTGTTAAAGAAAAAAATCTGCATGCAACGAGTAAATTTTAATCCCATTCATTTTTTGAAAACGTTCCTTCAAATCCTCCCAAATTGAGAAAGCAGTCTATGTATAAGATGTATTCCCAATCAAACCTTTTGCTACAATGCAAGATATTCAAGAAATAACGAGTGAATTACAGCGCTTCCATTGAAAGTGTAATGACAAAAACTTCCATGAACCATCCACAAATCCTTGTTTATTTTAGCCAACAATGCATTATAAAATGAACTGCTCCAAAATCAATATTCAGATGAACTAGTAAGATGATCATAAACAAGCACCACTCCTGATGCATCAGATGCATTAAGATAAAAGGGAATTGTGAAATCTATCGATGCTACTGAAGCAATAACAAAAGTAGATGATTCAAAAGCCATTCCAGAAAATACTCATATGATCAACAAATTCAAGAACTATTGATATGATTAGATGAGATCCAACATACAAAGCAGAAAACTAGATCAAGATGATGAATCCACAACCAGAAAACCAATAGATGATGAAGAATGATCTGACCAGAGAGATGATCTACTTCATTCTTCGGATAGGTGCTCTGATACCATGTCAAAACCAACAATCTGATGAATCTGATGCAATTCTTGTATAGAAACCACAACACAAAACCAATAGAAGATTGGGAGGAAGAGCATTTTATTAAAGAGTTCCTGGAGGGAAGAAGAAAAAACTAACTCACGATACAAGCTCTCCTCTTTTTACTGCCTTTTTATACTACTCTTGTAACTATGCTACTAAACTAATACAAGCAATATAGCGGTAACTAGAAGTTTCTAGAACTTGTATGTACAAAAGAGAAAAAACTAAATGTCTATCATTTCGTACAGAGCTGTTCACAAAGAAAATCATTGGTTTGCTCTAGTTATGATTTTCACAAAATAAATGTAAAAATGTGTCATGCTCACACTTTGAAAGAATCCTCTCTTCTTTTTGCCTCTAATAATCTAGTACATTTCTCTTCCTCTTATTCAGAAATTTACACTGATTTAATTGATTTAAAATGCATCTCTGCTTGATTGCATCCCTAGTGTGGGAATATTCCATTGGTAGAGCAAAAATAGATGAGTAGCAATCACGAAGCGAGAAAAAAATTGGAGAGATGGATAAAGGTAATTGTTATCATGATCGGATTTCGCCTTTTCTTATAGCTGGACCAATCTCTGTAATCAAATTGTACCAAAGAAATATGACATCCTATCAAATTTCAATAATGTCTAATCTTTTGTTAGAATCACAATTATGATCGACAAAATACTACGCTTATTAGATCTTGTGCCTCCATTTCCTTCATCCTATGAGTGAGGGATTTGATAGAGAAAAATAGGGAGAGAGAGAGAGAGATCCGTCTGCACTGTGAGGACTCCTTGCACGCATCACTCATTTATTGGCTGCATTGCCCGCTGCACTCTGCCCCGTCGTAGCAGCCATATCACCTGAATTTCATGTGTTCTGTTGTGCCCGCNGAGATCCGTCTGCACTGTGAGGACTCCTTGCACGCATCACTCATTTATTGGCTGCATTGCCCGCTGCACTCTGCCCCGTCGTAGCAGCCATATCACCTGAATTTCATGTGTTCTGTTGTGCCCGCGTTCATCACCTGCCATTGCCTCCGTTGGCACGTGCATGTAACAACTCACGAGATTCTTGGGCGGGTGACCACAATGGTCACCACAACAATCTCCCAATTTACCAACTTTTGGATACTATGTTAGCACTCCCACTATTCGTGAGTAGTCTAACTGAAGATTACATCTTGAAGTTTCACTATCCAAGAATACGTCATAGTGACAAATATTTCTGAGTTCCATCAAGCCCACATACTTGATGAAAGTGCCAATTGCAATTTTCTTTGTGAGAGAATCAACCAACAAATAACTTGTAGGTACATAGGTCAGTGTCACTTCCTTCTTATCCATTATATCCTGAATATAGTGATATTCAATCTTAATGCCCTTTCCTTTTGAATTATTAGCTCCATTGTATATCAAACTTATCGTAGTTTGATTATCACAATACGTAGGTAAAGGTCATCTAACCAAATCGAGCCCGAGTTCTAAAAGAAAACACCTGAGCCAAATATAATGAGTGGTTGTTATACTATAGGCAACATACTCAACCTCCTTTGTGTGTCTAGCCACACATCTCTATTTCTTGTTGCCACAAAAATGGTTGCTCCACCTATAAGGAATAAGTGACCTGATGTGGATTTGCGGTCATTAATGTCACTGTCGAAATTCACATCTGAATACCCTCGAGTGTATCAACCTAGTATGTCAATTTTAGTTGTATCGTGCCCTTTAGATACCATAGTATCCTCTTAATGACCTCCTAGTGGGTTGTCCTGGGATTACTTTGAAATATACAAACCAAGCATACCACGTAAGCCAAATCGAGCCTTGTATAGAGTATCACATACATTAAGTTATTCATCACTTTTGCATAAGGCTCAACCAAAGGTTCTTGCTCTGCATTTGGACGCTAACTTTTGCTCAATCTTTTTCCAATCATTAGCAGTGTTAGTGCGAGACTACTATTTTGCATTTAGAACCTCCTCAATACCTTATTAATGTATTATTTCTAACTTAAATTCAAGCTTCTTAAGTTCTTGTCATGACTGATTTGAATGCCTAGCACACAGGAGGCCCCACCAATGTTTGTCATTTCAAATCGTTTGCTCAATTTATCCATGATCTCATTACGCATCTCTATATCATTTTCGACAAGCAGTATGTCCATCTACATATAATAAAAATATCACAAAATTGCTCTCACTCTTCTTAACGTAGACATAATGATCCAATTTATTTATCCTAAAACCAAATTGGGTTATCATCTCATAGAACTTCAAGTACCATTATCTAGACGATAACTTTAACTCATTCAATGATTTTTAGAGTTTACAAAATTTTATTCTCATGCTAGATATCCTAATCACATATAAGACAAGTATACTAGGAAGAGTCTTTTATTTCATCAGACTTTATTACATTCAGGCAGAATAAGACATACTTTCCAATTGCATAGACCTTATTGTTCTTGCCTATGGTGACCCGACCACGATAGTATCTAACTTCAAAGTCATTTTGCAAAAGGACAAGAACAAAAATCAAATTGTGCCTTATTCCTAGCGCGTATAACACATTCTTGAGTATCATAAAGCTATCTCTTAGATCTAGCTTGTACTCGCAATCTCCTCAATATCGAGGTAAGTGTTGTTGTCATGTAGATTCACTACTCCCCCTTTGCAATCTCTTTGAAGTCAATAAGACTCTTCTTGGTCTTGGCAATGTGGTGAGTCGCTCCTGAGTCGATCCACCACCTTTCGATGTATGTTTCCATCGTGTTGTATTCCACCATTGTGGTGAAGGAAAACTTGCTGATGCCTGCACATTTCTTCGGTCTTTCGCCTCCTTGTCTACTGAGTGAGCCATTGTTCCCGTCTTGTCCAGACTTGTTGGGACAATTTTTCTAGAACTGGTCAAACTTTCCACAAGTTAAACAAGTTCCTCTTGGAACCTTACGCCCTACCTTGGGTTTGAATTGCTTCTTCTTATGGCTAAAGTTTGGCCTGAGTTGCTTACATGGGGCTCTTCCTTTAGCCTTTGAACAACTTCCTCCACTTTGAAGATGTCAATCTTCTTCTTCCCTTTGGCCATCTCCTGCTCGATGGCCAAGATAAAGAGAACTTCAAGAACTTTCTTGATGGATTCGTTCACACGAACAGTTGTGGTTGTCATGTCAAAGGCAAGCGGGAGATTATTCAACACCGAGGTAATTTGTAGCGGCTTTAGCAGTGCGCACCCTGCAACTTCTTTGTCCTTTGCCATTACAATCATTTTGTTTACATGATCACACATTTTTGTCCAGCCTTATTTTACATGTAGTGTATCTATGCAACAACAACTAGACATTCATATTTTTTTTGGACGCATATTTTTCTATAAGAGCTTGCCAAAGCTCATAAGCATTATCATAGGTCTCAAATACCTTATTCAAGTTCTCCTCCATATACATCAATATGAAGGTTCTTGCCTTCTCATCATCAGTCTTTCTTTGCTCCATGACCGATGCATGAGCTGTCTGCTACTCCTTGAGAGGCTACTTTGCAAGAGCTCAAGGGCATCATCAATATAAATTTGAAGATCATCGTAAATCAAGCCATACATAATTCTACGACTCCATGTGTCGTAGTTGGCGTCCTTAACACGACCCAATTTGGCTAGTTTTGTGATCATGAATTTCGATATTTTCTATAAAAAATAAATTTAATTACAATAAAAAAAGATTTCTAGCAAATTTTAAAAGATAAATACTGTCCGAACATAATGAAAAATATGCTAAAATTAGTTTAAAAACTATTTTTGTTCAAAAAACAATTTTAATAAAATAATATATTAATATTTATTGTCAAAAGTTAATTTCGTTCAAAAATAATTTAACAGAATAATATACTAAAATTATTTCAAAAAAATAATTTTGTCAGAAAATAATTTAACAGAAATAATATACTAAAATTATCTTCTAGAAACAATTTTGTCTGAAAATAACTTTAAGTAGATAATATATAAATTTAATTTCGTCCAAAAATAATTTTAATAAAATAATATACTAAAAATTATTTTTTAAAAAAATTGTCTGAAGATAACTTAATAGAAATAGTATACAAAAAATATTTTCTAAACAATTTTGTCCGAAAATAGTTTTAATTGAATAATATACTAAAATTATTTTAAAAAAACATTTTTTCGGGAGATAATTTTTGCTGAATAATATACTAATTTTTTTTTTCAAAAAATAATTTTAATAAAATAATATACTAAAAGTTATTTTTTTAAAAAAAATTGTCCGAAAATAACTTTAAGAGAATAAATGATTTCCGAATTCTTTTTAAAAATAATTTTGGCAAAAAATATTTTCACAAAAATATTATATGATATATATGTTCAAGTCAAGATTGAGAAATAAATATTTTGGCAATAATTTCAAATGATGAAAATAAATAATTTCCATAAAATACTATATATAATTCTAAAGTAATTCCTAGAAATGATTAAAAAAATTTAAATATGTATAAAGAAAATAAAATGAAAAATAGTTGGTTATTCTGAATAATAAAAAAATTAACCTTTTACCTAAGAATAATAAACAACAATTTTCAAAATAATTATTATAATCACAAGGATTTAAATAATAAGTAAACAAATAACTGCAGAAATAGAAAAAAACCAAGTTAAAATAAGTCTAAATCAGTTTATAAATGCAAAATCTAATCGACGGTCAGGATTAAGGCATCTCTAATAATTTCTATCCAATGGTTTAGATTGAAGGGAAATTATAATGGTCGAGATCTAATGAGAACATGCGTCAATGGCTGAGATTGAGAACAAATATAATATACAAGATCTACGACTAAGATTATAACATCAATATATGTAATTATTATTACGATTCGGATTCGCATATTAGTTATAAAGGTTCAGATCTAAGCTTATAGATCTACAACTACGATTAAATCAGATAAATGAATCTAACGCTTCTAGTTTAGATAAGGTTATAACGGTTGGGATTGAAAAACTAATGTAGATCTATGGCTCAGATAAAAAACAATAACATAATTAATCTACGACTAGGATTAAAACATTAAAAAAAATCCTACAGTTCATATTTGGATAAGGTTATAACGGTCCAGATTTTAATCATGCATATATATATATATATATATATATATATATATATATATGACTATGATTAAAGCATATATTAGTAGAATAAATATATGGCTATAATCATATAAGATGGAAATAATATACAGTCTAAATTTAATCTATCTATCAACATATGTGAATTATATCACAAGACAGCCACAACCAGTCCTCCCTTCACCACTCAATCTTTGGAGACGACAACGATAGGTTCGAGGCTGCCTTCGAACCGAACACTGAGTTTGAATTCCCTTCCTACTCTTGTTCCCGCTCCTTCTACCAGTCGGACTCACACCCACCCTCTTCCCTCTCACCGCCTCCTCTTCCCACTACCTACGCCAACATGGCCTCGCTGCCAGTTTTCCGCGGTGAGCCGTCTGAGTGCCCCATCATGCACCTCTCAAGGTTTGATCGTGTTTACCGCGCCCATCCGATAAATTTCAATTTTTTCTCAATCAAATTATGTAAAATATATATGTAATGCCTGAAAAAATATTATATATTAAAAATCAGAAATTTAAATTTTCTTAAAAGTAACAGTCAAGAAATAAAATTCAAATTTTAATGTGAATGATAATTACACACATAATAGTCATTAATCCCCATTAAACCACCACTCTTTCTTTCTTTTAGACTCTCTCCCTCAAAATTCTCCTTCTTCCTCTCTTCCATTCTTCATTTTGAGTTGCCTTCTTTTCCTGTAAAACAAAAGGGGATAAGTCTCTATTTCCATATTTGTTTCTCTTCCTCTTTTTGAATGTGAGATATTGTGATAGGCGACCGGAACGCAGTGTACGATCGGAGTGGAGGAAGAGGATATGATCGAAGAGGATTAGGAGCGTGAGCACTAATTCCATCGTCTAACAAGGTGAGTTCAACGAATAAATAAATGGCCGAGAATTTTGGTTAGGTTAAACATGCATAGAAAGTGTTGATTTTCTATTTAATCTATCAAAAGCATATGTCATTGTGATTTACTAAAGTTAAGTTCGTTATCCTCTTTAACATTCATAGATCTTTACATCTTTGTATATCTACATTTTATTAGGATCGATCGTACATCTACCTACCCTAGTTATCATAAATGTTTTGATCATGCACCATATTATAACCATGTTTTGTCTTGCTCTTCTTAGATATATATATTTATGCATGTTGTGAGTAGGAGAGACACATAAAAAATCTGTGACTTTATACATAAATCTTCCTTTGTTTTATTTCACGTATGATTGTTAAGTTCAAAATATGTTGAGGTTGTAGTCAACTCGATACGGATCGTATCCATGAATGTGGTCGAACCAAAATCATGTATGGACAATTGATATGTAACAACCTCAATTTTTCTGAAACAAATAAGAAAAGAATGAAAGGAAAGATGGGACAAGATAGGATATGAGTAGGATTAGGAAAAGATATGTATGAGTCCAAGTCAAATTTTGATCATAATATTTTTCTTATCAAGTTAATATTCCTAATCCTATCCAAATTAATTTTTAAGGAACTCTTAATAACATACAAGTTAGCCTGAATGCTAATCACAATCAAACTCTATCTAAAGGAGATTTTTCTTTCCTATAAATAGGATCCAACCCCTCATACCTTCTCACAATTTTCTCTTTGTTCCCCATTCTCTCCTCACAACGTCAAATTATCATGGAAGAGAAGAGGCCTACAAAAAGGTTCATCATGGGGGAGGAGCGACGAGAAGCTAGGGCAAGGAGGAAGAAGAAGAGAGTTTGGGTACAAATAAAGGTATGCAATTAAGAGGATTAAACGTAAGATTTATAATATGTATAAGATGGTATAGAAGAATCATATAACATGTAATTTATGATTTTTTATTCTGCATGAGAAGATAATCATTGTAGTTATTAGGCAATTAAAATATTCACTAAATCCCCAATGAAATTGACAATAGTCATCTGGACAGTCGAATCGGGGTTGTGTCCCAACGGACGCGGTCCCCGTTTGTTCACAGGAGTGGTCACGTCGGTCACACGCCATTCATGTCCTTAGCACCACTATGGAGCAAAGAACATAGGCTATGTCACCCCTTGACGCGGATTGTGTTCTATAGGTGTGAGGATGCCGACAACATTTACCATAACTCGATAAATGGGTTATGTTGCTCGGACACAGATCGCGCTTGCCATCGCAATCGAGCCACTGAATGCGAGCTGCATTCATCATCCACAACAGATACAGAAACAGACTGAGCTGCCCACCAGTGCAGACCATGTTCCTCGATAGCGCCAGAGGAGAATCAACTCTTGGGGGAATGGGTCGTGTTCTTCCCAGACGTATACCGTGTTCCTTTGCATATGGCGGCAAATGCGACCCTAACCCTAGAAACCGGATGCGTCACCCAAACGTGGACCACATCACTTTAACCGGTTCAGTAGTGAATCAAAATGCGGGACATGTTTCCCTAATGCAAGCAGCGTCCTAAGAGAACATGAGTCGGATCACCTACCGAACTTCGCATGATCCTAATACATTTTAAACAAAGAGGCTGGTGTTTAATATCAACATGGGCCATGTCCCATGGATGAACACTTGTTCATGGTCTTGAAAATGGATCATGTCCGCCATGCATGCTGATCGTGTTTCTACCTCAAAAAATAGTAAAGCATTATTTATTTTGATCGTACACTTTGATATATTGATTGTGGTATGAGCAATAACCTAGAAAGGCGACATTAGGGTTTAAAATGAATAATGTATGTGATTGAATTGATGCATGATGGAATGAGTTGGTTCCTGATTAATTAGATCATAGGCTTGGGGTAATTAGGTTCCTTCGGAAGCAATTGAATTCCTTCATGAACAATTGGTTCCTTCGAGAAAATTGGCTCTCTTTGGGGACAATGGTTTAAAAGATTCTTTTTGCGAACAAATGATATTTGATATTGAATTTTAGCCTAGCTATCCTTATTGGCTCTAAGGTAAAATCATTGACCTTTATTATTGTTAAAGGCTCACAAATGATTGTTATAATTGAACAAGTTAGGACAATAGTACAATAAGACATAATGGGTCTTAAGTGAAATATTAAATTGAGTAAGAACCTATGAAATAAGAAGGAATTGGGCATTGCCTTATTTTAATGCAATTGAGGTTCTTGCAATTGAATAATAACGAATATGGTAAAGAAAGGAATAAAGAGATAAAAGGGAAAAAGGTAAAGCAAGTGAAAAGGGAACCTATTAATATTGATCTCAATTTTCTTATTATGTATTTATATATGATTTTTTCTATATTTCCTTTATATATCGAGTTTCATCGCTCATGAGAGAATTATCTCCCCTGTTTTTGATCCTACAGGTAATGAAAACAAAGAATAGATGATGGCACTAGTGATGCAAATGCTCGTGGCATGGTGTCTTGAACATGATAGGGTCTAGTTATGTCTTTTCTTTATTGGGTTATGGCATAAAATATTTTATTTGGTTAGACCTTTTATAGAGTTTTAAAAAGTTATTGCTTCTGCATTACATGTCCATTATGTGTTGATCAGTCATTGGGTCAAATATTTAGTCAAAAAAGAATGTCGTAGTGTCACCATAGGGAAATTCTGCCACGTGAGAGGGTGGTCTTTTGGCAGCGTTGCACGATATGCCAATATTCATCGATACATGGATACCAAAATATAGTTTGTTAATCTCATTAAGAGGTGTTTTTCTGGTACAACTGTATTCATCAATATGGCTGAATCAAAACTTTGTTAGGCTAGTTGATAGGACTATATTCATTAATACATTTTGACGAAAATCTCATCGGATAGTTCTTATTACAAATGTGCTTACCCGATATGGATATACCCATCAATATGAGTAGGCCAAAATCTCATTAGGTAATATACTTTTCAAACGTCCTCATGCAATGTGATCGTATTCCCTTGTACGGGTCGGTTGTATTGACACCAATAGCATCGAATTTGCATCATTCCTTCGTGGTCTTTTATGTCTTATAAAAAAACCCAAATATGTGTAGATTACGAAGATGAATTAAGATCAATGTATAACTTCTCCGAAGTTGAATATGAAAGAACAAGTAAACAAAACGTTTAATATACTTATGATTTACCCTTCACTTATTCGAAGTCACATGATATTGCTCTCAAATGTACTTAGTTTTATCAAATTCGTTGTGACTCTCATTATATTAAACTCCAAGGGAGTAATTGATCACAACAAAAAATTCTTAAATTAAGGGACACAATCGTATACCTAATGTATCATTGATTCATTGTTATTGTTCATTATTAAGGACTTCACCTAAAGTGAGTGATAGGTTCTTCCCTAAATAGGGAACTTCATGTGGTCTGATTATCACTTACCATTGACATTAGGTTGTATTATTTTCATGACATATCCTTTAGGAAAAGTGAAGAACTCTTCTTAATAAACAAAGTTATTAAAGAAGTTGAAAAACAACTTTCATTGATTTAAACAATGTTCCCAAAGTAAAGTCAATGAACCACATTGAACCATTGAATCACGTTGAGTTATCGAATCATATTGAATTATTGAATCATATTGAACTACTGAATATTATTGATCTATTAAAATACATTTAACTATTAAATATCATTGAGCTATTGAACTACATGGAACTATTTAATTCCATTAAGTTATTTAGACTATATTTAGCCATCGAATCACATAGATCTCTACATCGAATAAAAGTATTGATCGATAATGATCGTTGATATCTATTTGTTATTATGAAACTTATGGTACCGATGAAGTCATATGGAATTATTGTCATTAGGTGTCATCATGACATTTTTCTCAAATATCTTATTTATCTAACATGAAATTCAAATTCATTTGTTATTATTATGTTTATCACATATCTGGGTTTCACATCCCACGGAAAAATTATTTTTCCTGCATGTGGTTCCAACAGGTGCATGTCAATGATGAATGGTTTGATGGTGTGCAACGACAATGCCCAAATGACTATGTGCACATGGACTTAGGGATCCCTTTCTACTATATATTGTATCCTTTCGGTTGAGTTTGATCTGTAATAAGAATGACACTATTTCATTCATAGATTATGTGACTCATATATTTCTTTTGAATTTTTAGACTTTCACGAAATATTTTATATGGTCTCATGAAATTTAGTCTTTTGCATTATAACGTCAGTTAGACCCTTTCACCTTTCATTTAAAGTTTTATTTTAGTCTTGCTTATATGTCAATTTATTTAATTAAAGTAGCTAGTGATTTAGTTAAGCTAATGTATGAAATAATCCCTCAAAAAGTTGTCTTTGTCACGTGACGGGGATCACTTTTTGAAATGTTACAATAATCATTGGTGAACCTATCTGCAGATGAAGCTGATCTCGGATCCAAGATTATTAATAATCTCTTCCAAAATTAAAAAGTATTTACACAGAATTTTAACTTGGATTTCCACACAGCACCCGGTTCCCGCCCCCTTTGTCTTTTTTAGAAGTTTTTTTACCTTCTTAGTTATCGTAGAGTCGAGAAGAAAGGGTGGGGTTTTAACACATCTTGATCATTACAAGGTTTGGATCTTCAGATTTTGGTCCTTCTTTCCTGCAAAGAGATGGTGCCGTTTCTTCATATTTGGAGTTTGTACACTAGAACGTGAACATATATATATATTATATATATATATAGCTTTACTATGTGAACATGGACTTAAGGATCCCTTTTTGCTATATATTTTATTCTTTCAGTTGAGCTTGATTTGTAATAAACATTATTTCATTTCATAGATCACGAGAATCATGTTTTTTTTTTAATTCTTAGACTTCCGCTTTTTAAATACTTTGTAGCATCTCTCTAACTTTAGTCTTTTACATTATAACGTCAGACTCTTTCACCTTTCATTTATAGTTTTATTTTAATCTTGCTGAGGTGTCAATTTCTTTAACTAAAGTAGCCAGTGATTCAGTCAAATTAATGTATAAAATGACCTCTCGAGAAGTTGTCTTTGTCATGTGATATGAGAATTAATTTTTTAAATGTTACAATAATCCTTGATGAACCTATATGCAAATGAAGCTGATTTATGATCCAAGATTACTAGTAATTCTCTTCCAAAATTAAAAAAAAAGTATTTACACAGAATTTTAACTTGGATTTCCAGCCAGCACCCGGTTAATTAACATATCTTGGTCATTGCAAGATCTGGATCTTTATATTTCTGTCATTTCTTTTCCCGCAAAGGGATGGTACCATTTCTTCCTATAGAACGTGAATATATATATATATATAGCAGCTTGCTTCTCAGTTTATTATTTTTTTCTATGAGCAGCACCTCCGCTGAGGAAGTGATGGAGGAGAAGAATGCCGATGCAGTCATTACTCCAACTCCTCCAAAGCCTATCCAGAAATACTCTGACCTCATCTCTGCACTTCCCCTTGGATGCTTTGGCTCAAACTTTGCCATCCGACAGTTCCAAGGTTTCTGGTTCCCGGAGCCCGTGCTCCAAGGATTCTTTGCCGTTCGAGACAACTTCCGGCCACGCCCGGATGACATCTTCCTCGCGAGCTACCCCAAGTCCGGCACCACATGGACCAAATCTCTCATGTTCGCCGCCATGACGCGAAAGGAGTACCCGCCGGCGACGGCCGAAAATCACCCTCTTCGTACCAAAAACCCTCACGGCTGCATCCTCTGCTTGGAAGGAATCTTCGCCGCTGGCCGAAACACAGAGATAGAGGCGTTGCCATCCCCTCGATTGATAGCCACCCACATTCCTTACTCATTGTTGCGGACCGCCATTGCCGGCTCATGTCGCTTCGTTTACGTTTGCAGGGACCCAAAGGATGTGCTTGTTTCCATCAGTAATTTTCCAGTGGGGGGCCTCGTGATGCCGTCAGATCCTTTGGCGGCGACGTTCACGCCGTTCTGCAAAGGTGTCATCCCTTACGGTCCCACATGGCAGCATGTGCTCGAGTTTTGGAGAGAGAGCCAGCGGATGCCTGAGAAGATCTTATTCTTGAAGTACGAGGAGATGACAAAGGATCCTGGGGGCAACTTGAAGAAGTTGGCCGAATTCATGGGCTGCGCATTCTCCCCGGAGGAGGAGAAGGAAGGGATGGTGGAGGACGTTGTGAGTCTTTGTAGCTTCAAGAAGCTCAAGGAATTGGAGGTGAACAAAAACGGCCATCAAATGCAAGCGTTTATGATCCCCAATGCTGCATTTTTCAGGAAGGGAGAAGTTGGAGATTGGAAGAACCACATGACTTTAGAGATGGCCGACATGATAGACCAAATCTTCCACTCTAAATACCAAGGATCCAATCTCAGCTTTATGACGACCACTAGCTAGATCAGAAGATGATACATCCAATCCCTGAAGTTTGAGAATCACTACATGATCGATCCATTCATTTTCTTGTAGGCCTTCTAAGCATGATTTATCTTGTGTGTTCAAAGTTTGCAGTACGTGAGATCGAGTAGTTAATAGGCAACCCAAGTTATTTTGAGTTCATTTGTTCTTTCATATGAATAAAAGGTATATTACATTGAAGGGTGTGCTTAGCTCTGTCGGTTACAAATTATCAAGAATCGATAATGAGAGTTTATTACATTGAATGATTGCCAGGAATCTATTACACGAAATGAAAGTTTCGTAAATTTGACATTATTGTTAGAATAGGAGTGTGATGCATGTACTGACAAGTCGATCGATCCAACACTTCTTTGCATTCCCAATAACGAAACACAAGTAAATGTAACTAAAACCAGAACGAGACGAGTAAACGATAATTGAAGGGAACTTTTTTCATTTCTCAAAAAAAAAAAATCAAAAGATGGTGATGCTAAATTTAATATTATTAAGTGTATTAGTTGAAATAATAATAATAATAATAATAATAATAATAATAATAATAATAATTAAGAAGAAGAAGAAGAAGAAGAAGAAGAAGAAGAAGAAGAAGAAGAAGAATGCAAATTAAGAAATAATGTAATTTAAGAAATACAAGTGCTTCTCAAGTCCTTTTCTTTCAATATATAAAGTTTTTTCACATACCTTATCTAATTAATTTAATTTAGATTTAGATTTTACAAATAATTTGTACATTTAAATACAAGTCACTTACCTTCAATTTGATAAATATTTTTACTATTTTTATGTTAGTTTGTTTTTGTTTATCAAATTGTACTTTTACTGTTAGACAATAAAAACAGAAAAAATAGGAACAAAGGGACATGCAAGAATTAAGTCACTGTTTAAGAGAAGAGCCTCCATCTGAAACTCAGTCCTCTACATTTATTTTATATTTTATCGACTTTTCATATTTGTACAATTTAGTAATAAAAAATAAGTTAATAATACAAAAAATATGAAAACAACGTTAACAGGAGTAATTTTAGACTAAATGATTTTTTTTGAAAAAGTTAGAGGTAAACTAGAGATCAAAACAGGGTCGGGCGAACTGGCCCAAACTCGGGTTCAATCAGACATGACCCCTAGGGCATGCAAACTAATCACCTATTTCACGTAGCAAACTAGTATCAAAGCCTTAGAGTTAATTGGTGATCTGAAGTCAGCTGAAGGAATGACATCCAACAATGTGAAGATCGAAAGTTTACAAGACAAAATAGTTTTTGTCTATGGCAAATCAAGATGTGTGCATTTCTGAAACAACACGTGATTTGCGCACTGCTCGTGAAGACTAAATCGTTGGAGATTGATTTGAAGAACAAATCGAAGGAGATCGATCTCGTGGATTTGGCATTATCGGAGGAGAAACCACACTCAATTATCTTGTTGTGTCTAGCAAATGAGGTGTTAATTGAAGTCTCCGATGAAGAAATGAGTATTAGTCTGTGATTTAAACTTGAAAATCTTTACATGATGAAATCTCTCACCAACAAGTTATTGTTGAAGCAACACTTGTTACACTTCACATGCAAAAAGGTACCCCTTTGAAGGAATATTTTGATCAATTGAATACCCATAATGATGAAGTTAATAAATATTGATGTAAAGATTGATAATGAAGTTCTACTCTACTTTTGTTATTTTCTCTCCCTCCTTTATTTGAGAACTTTATTCAATCTATGGTCATCATGAGAAATACTATTAGTTTGGAAGAAGTAAGATCGAGTTTCCATACTCGTGAAATTTGACATGTGGCATCTGGTAATTCTATAGAGATTTAAGTTGCAATGTTGATTTCAACTACTAAGAAGGGATATGCAACGAAGAAGGGCAAGCTCAAACTTAAGAACAAGAAGATAAATCCTATAGAGATATGCCACTATTGTAGGAAACTAGACCATTGGAGGAAAAAATATCCTAAAAGGCCTCGACTGTCGTAGTTGCACATGATATAATAGATCAAGAATTTCTATAGAAAGGTTGGGTTCTTGATTAAGGATGTTCCTATCATATGACTTCGAGTAAAGAGTGGGTTTTGACTTATCAAAAATATGATGGGGGAAACATGATCAAGGGCAACAATGCATGATATTAAATAGTTAGGATCGACTCTATTTAGATTAAAAATAGTTAGAATCGACTCTATTTAATTAGATTAAAATTAATGATAATAAGGTGAGAACATTAACTTTTTGTTAGCTCGTCATATTCCATATTGAAGAAGAATTCGATATCAATAGCAGTTTTAGACTCTAAAGAATGTTAGATTAATGTCAGTGGAGGCATTCTCATAATCACCAAAGGTGATATTGAAGTTATGAAGGGAGTCATTAAGAAGTCCTTGTAATACTACAAAACAAAACATTCTCTAGTGTTGTTGTGGCGGTTAGTTTATTTGATTCAAAAATTTCCAAATTGTGGCATTTATGGCCTAGACATATGAGTTAGAACGAGACTAACACAATGAAACCTTTTGGGAGGTCAAAGGATTTTAGAAATTGGTTTAGGCAAGCACTTATGTAACACCCCAACCAAACATGGGCCATGTGTTGGCTAAGCAGACTGTGTCCACCAAGACACGGGTCATGTCGTGTTGACGCAACAAAGTTCAGTCGTAATGAAATTAGGGTTAATCACATTTAAAATTTTTAAAACCTTAATCCACCTGTATATAAATCCATATGACAAACTTTACCTCCCTTAAACCTCATTATTCATCTATCCAGCCGCCAGGTGACATATATTCTCTCTCCTCTCTTCCCTCTCTCCTCTTCTTGGATTTTGTTGTCTTCATTCTCGGAGATCTGTACTAGGTGGTTTGGACAGAGAATACACATTGACAAGGAAAAAAGGACAATGTCGAACATGGCGCAAATAGGAGATAATCCTCTCGAGAAAAGGTGTGTAATTAGGATCATAATTAAGGCTCTCAATATGCATTAATAATCAATATAATTTTGGATTAAAATAGTTATTCTCTGGATTGGTCGACGGATTTTCCCTCGGACAACAACACGGTCGACGCCCGATGATTGAGGCCACGTCACCCTAACGCCAGTCGTTTCTCAATGCAAGTTAGTTCCAGAACAGATCGTGTCACCAGGGAAAATGGACCAAATCTTCCACGAAACACAATCCACGCCCGACGAACTCAAGTTGCGTCACCTATGACGTCGAGCGTTTCTCTCATCATGCTAGAACAAGCTAGGACACAGACCGTGTTGGATTCCGATACGGGTCGTGTCCCTCCTAATAAATATTATCTTAATCGACATGAAATCCTAACCCTAAAATGGATGCATTGTCTTATGATGTGGGTCGTGTCATCGGGCATGCGGGTCGTGTCATTCAGCAAAGCGAGTCGCGTCACCATATTCGTCCACAATAACAGATAAAAGATTTATTTTGTACTCTTGCTTTTATATGATTTAATTGTACTCATTGATTGAAGATGATTTGATGAACGATATAAGTTTAGGTGTCTCTAAACAATAACCTAGCTAAATACATGTCAGGGTAAAATTTGTTAATGATTTTGATTGAATTTTTGCTTGAAGAGGTCACCTCGGCTATTATTATTGAATTGTGTTCCTTAGGGAAAGTTTGTTATTGCACTTCTCCTCTAGAGAACTATTGTGTTCCTTCGGAAACTATTGTATTTTTATGGAAACTTGGGTCAGAGAGAGACCCCATGGCCTAGCTAGCCATATTGGCGTCGAGGACAATCTGAATCTTCAATACATTGATAAGGCTCACATTGATTGTTAATTATTGTTTCGCCTGAGGTAAGATAAATAGAGAATGATAAATTGATGATGGCTTGAATATATTGAAAGGAAAGAGATGGGCATCACCAGAGAGGATGCAAATTGCTATTCTTGCCATCCATTGAATATTGATATTGTAAAGCTAAAGACCAATGGTAAAGAATAGTCCTATTGATATATTGTAAATTATTAAAGTCTAATGTTAATAATGTTTCTTTTACATATTGAGTACCTTATATATGATCTTTACATATTGAGTGTCACAACTCATGTGTTCTCCCCTACGAATTCAATTCTGCAGGCAATATAGACGATTAATAGGTGTCGATGGGGATGATGGTAATGTAGCTCATGATGGCCTGCTCTGCACATGAATATGGTCCTAGTTGAGTCTTGAGTCTGATGGAAATGAACTATGATTATTGATATTTTATTTTATGTTAGTTTCCTATTGGAACTGATGTAATAGATTTTTAGTCTTATCTATTGAAAAAGAATATTTTAGTTTAAATTGTTGGTTTTAAATTATATGGGCCAGCCAATTGGTCAAAGTGAAGTCAATTTAAGTAAACCTATAGCATCCTCAAGGTCATATTATGCCAGGTGGAGAGGTGTGATTTTGGGGGCGTTAAAGTTAGATATAAGAGCCTAATAAGGGGCACTTCTTAGTTGTCCCTAGATAGATAGAGGTCTATGTGCAAGCCTCACGAGCCATCATCGCACCATCAGGTATGAGTTAACCCATAGTATAGTTATTATCTCTAATTGCAAATTGTATGCTTGTAGATGCCTCCACGACGTTCTACGACTAGGCGAGCTAAGCCTCCTCCCCTGAACACTCATTATCGAACCATACTGAGGATAGTGATATACCATCACCCGAGGACCGCAATGAACTCCTCAATAGTTAGATGAGGGTGGCCCAGAGAGAACACAACTGAGAAGAATCAAGGGATACAATTGAGAGATTCCTAAAGCAACAACCCTCGGAGTTCCATGGGATTGAAGATTTCGAAAAGACCGAAAAGTGGATCGAGAAGATAGAAGAAATTATTGAAGAAATGCAGTGTGTTGGGGAGCGAAAGGTGACCTTCTCCATAAATCATCACATGGGTGATGCTAAGGATAGGTGGAAGGCCATCAAGAGCACAAAGTTTGCAACCAAAGATAGTATCTCATGGAAAGACTTCAAACAAGTTTTGAAGCATGCTACCTGCCACAGTAGCAGAAAGATAGGATGCATGAGCAATTTCTGCAACTCAAGCAAGATAACAAGACGGTGGAATAGTACTTGGTAAAAATTTTTGAGACTTGAGAAATAATGCACCCTAAACAAGAATGAGAAATCGAGGACTAAGTGATTTGTCAACGGGTTGCATCATGGGCTGAGGGACAAAGTTATAGGTGGTAATTGCAAAACCATACAAGAAGCCTCAAAGCTCGCAACAGAGTTAGATTGGGAGCATGAAGAATATATGAGGACTCAAAAGTAGAAAATGGTACTTCGCCAACCAAATCGGGATAGGGCTAAAGCACATGATAGGAGACAAAATAGGTCCCTGATCGGAGAGAGCACCATAGGGAAGATCGCACAAGACCTTACGAACCACGTAACACTCAACCCTAGCCACAACGATAGCAAGAAACCGGACAGTGCCAGTATTGTCGACCATTTCATTCTGGAGAGTGCCGCCGCAAGTCCGGAGCATGCCTCAACTGTGGAAAGTATGGACATTTCGTAAGGGAATGCCCAGATCCGTGTAAAGAGAATAGGGATGTACAGGGGACAGGACGTTAGCCCCGATTGGTGCAAGGTCGAGTATACAACATGATGGCTGAATCTAAACCTGAACCCGAGCCACATATTTATGATTCCCTAGGTACGATCATCGAACCTTATTCATTATATATCATAGTTTAGAAATGACATTATTCCTAAGGAGATTATCCCCTAATGAGAATTGGAATTAATTGATAGTTGTTAGTGCCAGATTCGAGGATGAATCTGATTTTAAGAAGGTTATGATGTAACGCCCCAACCAAACACCGACCGTGCCACTATGGACAAAGGCCGTGTAGGCAAAAAAATGAATCGTGTCCTCTTAGGACACGAGCTGTGTTGGCTAAGCAGACCATGTCCATCAGGACACGGGCTGTGTTGGCTAAGCGAACCGTGTCCGCCAGGACACAGGCTGTGTTGGCTAAAAGGATCGCATCCGCTAGGACACGAGCCTTGTCGCGTTGACGCAGCAAAGCCCAATCATAATTCTATGAAAGTAGGGTTAATCATGTTTAAAAGTTTTTAAACCTTAATCCACCTCTATATGAACCCATAGGAAAAAATTTACCTCCCTTAAAGTTCATTATTCCTCTATCCATTCGTCAGGTGACATATCTTCTCTCTCCTCTTCCTTGGATTTCTTTTGTCTTCATTCTCGAGATCTTAGAAGGTTTGGATAAAGAAGACGATACTACACACAGATAAGGTGAAAAGGACAATGTCGAATGGGGCGCAAATAGGAGATAATCCTCTCGAGAAAAGGTATGTAATTGGGATCATAATTAAGACTCTCGATATGCATTGGAATAATGATTAATATAGTTTTGGATTGAAATAATTGTTCTCCGGATTGGTCCATGGATTTTTCCCCCAGACACGGACCATGTCGTTCCACAACACAGTCTGCGTCCGATGTCTAAGGCCGTGTCACCCTGATTTTGACTATTTCTCAATGTAAGTTAGTCCCAGAACAGATCATGTTGCCAGAAAACACAGATCGTGTCCCACCAAACATTGTCAGCGCCCGTCGAACTCAGGCCGCGTCACCTATGACTCCAGCTTTTTCTCTCATTGTGATGGAACAAGTCAGGACGGGACCGCATTGGATTCTGGCGGGGGCCGTGTCTATCCTAATATATATTATCTTAATCGACATGAAACCCTAACCCAAAAATGGAGGCATTGTCTTATGAAGCGGGTCGTGTCACCCGTCACGCAGGTCGTGCCATTTGGCAACGCAGCTATGTCATCCGGCAACACGGGCCGCATCACATGTGACATAGGTTGTATTCGTCCACAGGAATGGATAAAAGATTTATTTTGTACCATTGCTTTTATATGATTTAATTGTACTGATTGAAGATGATTTGATAAATAGTGTAAGTTTAAGTGTCTCTAAATGATAACATAGCTACATCCATGTAAGGGTAAAATTTGTTGATGATTGAATTTTTGCTTGAATAGGATAATCCCCGACTATTGTTGTTGAATTGTGTTCCTTAGCGAACTATTATTATTGTGTTCCTCCTTCAGGGAACTATTGTGTTACTTTGAGAACTATTGTATTGTTATGGAGACTTGAGTCAGAGACAGACCCCATGGCTTAGCTAGCCATATTGGCGCCGGGAACAATTTGAATATTCAATGCATTGATAAGGCTCACATTGATTATTAATGATTGTTTCGCCTAAGGCAAGATAAATAAAGAATGATAAATTGAATATGGCTTAAATATATTGAAAGGAAAGATATGGAATCACTAGAGAGGGCGCAAATTGTTATTCTTGCCATCTCTTTGATATTGATATTGAAAGGTAAAGCTAAAGATCAAAACTAAATAATAGTCATATTGATATTTTGTAAATTGTTAAAATCTATTGTTAAATAATATTTCTTTTACATATCGAGTACCTTAGATATGATATTAACAGACTTAGTGTCACAACTCATGGTTCTCCCCTGCAAATTCAATTCTGCAGGCAATACAAATACTTAATAGGTGTCGATGGCGATGATGGTGATGCATCTCATGATGGCCTGGCATGCACATGAATAGGGTCCTGGTTGAGTCTTGAGTCTAATGGAAATGAATGTTGAATCTAGGATCCCGAGATTATTTTGAATGATCACAAATTTGTAAAGTGAACTCAGTATGTACTAATGAACTTGTTGAGCTGATTTCTGTAACAAGACATAGACAAGTTCAGTACAACGGTCGACCTGAGCTGAAGGAATGGACGACCACTGCA
>LTAE01001651.1:38412-48689 GCA_001647135.1 Pontederia paniculata | reverse complement strand
TAATGCATATCAAATAGCCTACTAACACTTCAACCCAACAAAAAATACAGCCTACTTGCTAGGTTACACTAAAGAGGCGACACGAACACCAATGAGTTGAGACAACCATGGGGATGCTGTTTCTCGACTCATATCAGATATATATAGTGTCATAATCTAATAAGATTGGGACAGAACTATTAATATAAAATAATGACAAAACAATTGAACCAACGAAAACTATTTGTGCCCAGTTGATTTGTACGTCTTCTCAAGGATTTGAATAAAAATTCGAACCAAGAAGGCAAGAAGCATGATATTGTTTTCTGGAAAGAACAAATCCTGGTGGAGCTTCTTTGCGTCTCCCCTTCGAATCAATGTCGAGCAATCATCTTCTTCTAGATATATAACCAATGAGAGTGATATTTAACGGGATCTGAACCCCGAAATTGAAGGACAAAAATATTAATAGTCTCAAGTTCAGGCTCCGGCTACACTTTGTTGAAAGAGATCCTCCTTTATCTACTCAAGTTGAATTAATAGAATGCTAGTAATCATAGATTACTTTAAAAAAAATAAAGTCATCGTTTAATTAGAGATGCCACACTCACATCAAGTAACACTATTAACCTACTAGAAAAGAGTGCACAGCCATCAATGTGAAAGACTTGGAACACTATAAGTTGCAGTAGCAACAATTGGAAAAGTTTTTTTTTCTTTTGCAGGTCATACAAAGCAGACGTGAATATTAGTTGGAGAAAGGCAGGTATTGATATAAAATTCTTCCATCCTATCTGAATTCAAGGAGAGCACCAGCATGAATGAGATGGAGGAGGAGCCACATGGGGGACTTTCCAACACCCCCATGCCCATACTGTAAAGATACTTTCACATCTCCTGCACGCAAAGCAGAAAAAGACCCAGCCATTTACCACTGTACCTAGCCTCTGTCAAGAAAGCAGTCATCAATGAAGGTAGATTAATGTGCACAAGGTAATTTATTCTCTTCCATGGAGACGAACATGTGGACCCAAATTCCATCAATAAGCCATAAAGTGCAGTAATGCAACGTGAGAACGAAGTGGTAGTGGAAGATTGTACATGCATCCATGAAAAAGAAAGGTCATGATGTAAAAAAATTCAACCACAACAAGATGTGAAACAATGAATACATGCAAGCATTAATATCAGGTAGAACATGAGTTTTGTTTACATCAAAATATGGAAAACAAACAGAAAATGGTTGCAGTAGGGCAGGGATAAGTTAGCTCCCACCCACTACTTCCAATCTAAAGGTGATAAAGATTAGCTTCCAACAAGCAAAACACAACATTTAACACTCCCATCACAATACCATCTAACCAGTGGTATGGTAGCAGTCTGGTTTATTGCCACCAGTAAGAGAACTATTACCCTAAGATTGCAACGGCACCACCATGATGTCTTTAGGGCATGGAAGGCAGCACCCTGTCGGAAAAAAGAGACGGAACCCCCATTCCATTCCAACTACAAGCCCTGCAGTCAGAGTATTAAGGATCCACTCAGGCCTGCAATAAAGAGACCCATGAAGGATTATGCTCCTATCTACAGAGAATAGAGGTCAACTAGAAAACTGCAAATCCCCTAATATTAGACTCTAATAGACCTATAGTTCACTGTAAGTCAGTTGGTTAAGAAAATAGTATAAACAATCCATCTGTCCTCCCAATCCTAAGTCTCATTAACATCAGACCTCCACTCTCCACATGAAATTATCATCAGAGCTAAGGTGTGGCTTCTCCAAAGCTGCAACTTTAGCCCTATGGCTCCCACTCATGACGTTCTTCCCTCCTTCTCCATGGGGCAGCTCACAGGCTTCACTGACTGACCCACATTTTAGATCAGCCGGAGGGATGAAACAGTCCATTGATAGGCCAGGGATATTGAACGCCACCTCCTCTATTGTCCATGCTTCTTCCATCCTAGTCTTTGAGTGGCTCATAGCCACCTCACCAAAACGGAAAAGGGTTACAACTGAACGTCCAGAATGTGCAATCATCATGCCTTCCACTGGGCGGTAGTCACCAATGTAGGAGTTGATGCTGGTCTCCCAGTACACAGCATCACCACCAACACTAGATTGAATCCTGGTCAGATGGGAATCCTCCATTTGGACAAGGAGGCCAGTTCTTTGGCTAAAGTAGCCAAACAAGACATGCCTAATGATCTCAGCAGGGCCTTCGCTCCTAGCCTTGAGTGTAAGCAGGTCTGCACAAAGCTTAAGGATGAAGCAATCCTCCCCATTGACCATCTTCTCGCCGATGCATCGTGCATTTGCAAACATGCTTGCAGTGGTCAATGGATCGAGACCCTACGGAATTAAAACAGGTCAAGCCCAATTCAACAGAAAGCAACTTCAGTGATAATAAACTCAGGAGTCCATTGTAGCAGTTAAATGGAGAGGTGCTCTCTTGGCACCAGCTCTATACCTGGAGAGCTCGACGGAGAGGACGGACAGGGCCTTTGGCAGCATGAGCGCCTAGCCATGGGGTGTGACGCCAAACTAGTTTGCCATTACAGCCGGCATGAACCTTACTGCCCCCAACAGCAAGCTCAACATACCACATCTCAGGAGCCATTTGCCAGAGCACAAAGCCACCAGACTCTGTGTCCCTGGATGCATGTCGATTCTTGATGATCCTAGTAGCAGTCTCAAACTCAGAGGCCACCATCTTCACTTTTCCCATGGCATATGAGTTGCGGATGGAGCTCAGCAACTTCAGGCCTCCCGAAGCTGCTATGAATTGCTGAAGTATGTATTGCGCGGACGAAGTTTCCTATCAGAACAGGAGGCAGATCTTATACTCGGTATCACACAAGGATCATATGCAGCCGCACAGCAATTACATGCAAAGCAGTTAGAAAGAGAAATGTAGAGTTGGAGAAAATACAACTCAATCGGTATATCCTATTAAAACATCACATTGTGCCGAAATTTCTCTTATTGGGACTAACATTACAAATCCAACTATGGCTATCAAAAATCACAAGAAGTCATGCATTTCCTCCAACCAATTCACCCCCCTTGATCCAAATTGGATACCAAAACCAGAGAATTATTAGCCAAAAGGAACATATAATACTGCTCGACATAATATACTACGAGGCCATAAAAGTCACCAGATGCCTGGAAATTGAAGAAAAGACAAGTGAAAGAAGGATAAGGGCAGTGCTTACGATTGGTGTATCTTTGATGCTGAGATGAGGCAATGGATCAGTGACGCACACATGAACGGGCGCCAGCGGCGCACCCATGACGCCAAGAAGCAGGCGGATGTCCGAGCGACGGCAAGAACCGGCGGTGCCGACCGTGGACATTGACGGAGCACGCGAGAGCTGGCCCTTAACCCATTGCCCCCATCCGTCCTTCCTTGGATCCACGCCGCCGTCCCCTGGCTCCGGACCCTCCATCAGCGGCGCCAGGCTCCCGGATCTCGGCACCACCGTCTCCACCGGCACAAACTGCCGCCGCCGCCACCTCCGCCGCGGCATCAACAGAAGCTCCACCATCGGAGACGCCGCTGGGCTCCGCCTCGGGCTTTCCGACCTCGACCTCGGCTTCGCTGGCGACAGCCCCCTCGACATCTCTTCCTTCAGCGATGTGAAGAACCCTTGCTTTTTCTCCATTGTTTCCCTCCCCTCCTACAAAACTCCAACCCCAGACAGCAAATTCCAGGAGAGAGAAAGAACGAAGCCCAGAAACCCTAAATGTTTCAAGAGAGAGAGAAAGAGGGGAAGAGACACGGGACAAGGACTTATTCGTTAAATATAGTTCCGACAGGGTGTTACCGGCAAGTTTACCGACGGCGGAGATGAGGGAGACGGCGAGGGGTACAGGGACTAAGTCGCAAAATAGTAATATTTCAAGGGCGCTTCGGAAGAGTGTGAACAGAGTGTGATGTGAGTGAGAAGAGGAAGGAAAGAAGACGAAAGGGAGAGCATATATATATACTAACAATAATAATAATAATAATAAGGTAAAAAAAAGGGAAAAAGCACCGTTACGGTTCGAGATGTGTAACAACAAAGACAAAAAAGCGAAGTCGTAACAGACGCGAAAGCGGTACGGTCTCCCGCCATTTCGACGGTTCGATGCCTTCCGATATAACAAGCGAAGCGCGTCGGTGACCGTAACGGAGCCACACGGCCTCGTTGGCGAAGGTTCGGCCGTTAGGACGGGACGGAAAAAAGGGCGCGTGCGCACACGTCAGCCGCGTCGTCCGTTAACGGAAAAGTAGATATTGGCACGTGATGGTGAGCACGGTATTATTAAGATAATAAGTTTAATACAAGAAAATGAATCACCGTTAGTTGCGTAATTTCTAATTTTCTAATGTTACTCAGCATATAACATATGGCTAATATAATTCTAACTAAATCGACGTCTCAAACTTCAATTAGACTAATTAGCTTGTGGTATCAAAATTTGAAAAAAAAAAACTATATCCAAAAAAGTTTATGATTTATACCAAATGATTTTCGAAGAGTGAATTTAAATAGTTCTTGCCTTTAGTTATTATTCAATATGATGATAACATGATTTTAAATAGTTTTTTGGGTGTATTCATAAGCTCATTTTGATCTTACACTTGATAACAATTTATCACAACGTTACCTTTTCTTCTTACGAGAGATGACTCACGAGCATATTAAATAAAAAGATAAATTAAAAATAAATATATAATGTTACTGCAATATTTTCGCATTCTCATTTCTTTTGAATTTTGTTAATAAACCGCTTAAGTTGAATTTCTATATTTTTTTCAGTCTAGATTGAACTGAGATATACTGAAAAAAATATTGCAGTAATCTAGAACTTCTCAGTTATCTTGTATATAATCTAGAACATTGAGAGAGAGAGAGAGAGAGAGAGAGAGAGAGAGAGAGAGAGAGAATAATATAATCATAAGACTGATAACTAATCAATTTAATGACTGTTCACTAAAACATGTTTGTTTTCTTGAACATTCTTGCAACCCATTGCCATAAACATGTGATTCGGGCTTTAAATGTTATTAATCCGGCATGTCGTGTATATTAAGCTCCATAAAAAATATTGTTATAAAATTATCAAAATCTCCACCTTCTTATATTTGTGATCAATATAGTTTAATTCGTAAAATTTTTATGACCTTCATAATATTTTTCATAAAATTAAATATCAATAACTCTCTTACTATTTTAAGTAAATTTCTAATTTTAATAATTTTATTTTATTTCTAATTATTGCGCATTATTTTCTATATCAAACAAAAATGAAAAAAAAACATTAAACGAACGCACGTGCTTCATTATTATATATATAATATAATAACTGATTTTGATTTATTGTTAAAGTTTAGAGGATACTGATTGATGATTATATACATATAACAATTATTAGTTTTATGATTTTTTTTTTCATTTATTATATGTATACGCTACATATTTGTATGCCAATACACTTAATAACCACTAAATTAAATTTCCCGTATTTGCATGACTTGACATATATATCATATGACACGGGAGTCGTTTTGCGATTAATATTATAAATTATGTATATCCAAAAGTAAGACATGTATTAAAGAAAAAAAAAAGATGCCTCGGTCACGAACATAGCACGAAAACAAACAATTCCATGCATGTTATGGAACATTAATTGGGGGCAATCTCAAGTATTTTTACGATGGATATTAGTGGATGCATGTGCCCGTCCATTGTGGTCGGGGACCAAGCCTTCAACTTGCGAGCATGCACCAATTTGTTGATCCGTTCATCCCCACAAGGGGGATCTACACCTTAATTCTTCCTCCTCCATATCCCATTTCTTTTTTCTTTTTTCATTCTTTAAAAATATTGATACGTACACTACTATAATTATGAACAAAAACACACACATAAAAGAGGCTTTTTCATATTTTTTTCTAAGCACGCGCACATATATATAATATTATAAAAGTATGTATATATGCAATTCTGGAGAGAATTTAGTCATCGTCTATTAAATGTCACACCAAATTAAGTATAGTGGAATTGCCTCTAGAAAGCACATGTTTTAATGGCATTCAAGAACTTGTCCGTGCGCCGACAATTTTTGGTTAGAACTATAAATATGATCTTAATTTTTTATTACACACAATATATATTATATATATATGTATGTATGTATGTATGTATGTATGTATGTATGGGGGTGCATGTTTTAACAAAGGATTAGAGTGTATAGTATATTTTTAATGTAGTGTGTATATAGCATGAGAAAGTAAGCTATTCAAAAAAATATGAACAATATTCATAATAACAAAAAGTGTCAACGTTTTATGTATAAATAGGCTACACATCTATTTTTTTCCTTTAACAAACTATATGGATTAAGAAAAGATATTCTCCCTAATAATCATCCGATGAGTAATTAATCAGGTGTGGAATTACTATTTGAGATCGTTAACCTTTTATATAGTGTCTAACTGAATTTTTGAAATCCTTGATGATAGAGATTTATTTTATCACTGGTAAATTCTTAATATGCTTATTAGAGCTATTTCGTTTTCTTATTATTGATATAATAAATTTAAAGTTATATTGTATAATTTATTCTTTATATGATAGAGTTTATATTCAACGTGGTTAAAACTGAGATATTGGATTTCATATTTTAGTTACAATATCGCATATCTTTGTTTTAAAGTTGTCGCCTATGATAAATAGCATTAATTGTTTAGTTTTAAAAAATTATTGTATTGAAGTAGAGATTTGAAAAAACAAACTAAAAAAATGGCTCGTTATATGGTAGATTTAATTCTGCCCAAACAATAAGATTTAATCATTGTAATTAAGAACGTCATGGCCACAGCGGTTGAACATGGCTTGTGTTCCCTTCGCACATAGTTCGTGTTCCCTTCGACATAGCCCACGCTCGTAGGGTAAAACCCAAGACATCGCGTCAATCACGAGCAAGGCCTCAGAGGTCGTAACACGGACAACGTCCTCCTCAAACAATGTCTACATTCACAGCATTGAAATCCAAAGATGTGCCGAAACATCGTCTTCATTGATTTCGAACACAGCTCGTGTCACCTATATGTCAGAATCGTGTTCCATATGATTGGAGTTAAATAAATTGGAACTAAGGATGAACACGACCTGCTTCCCCATGTCGAAGTAATTTAAATTGATCATTGCATGGATGGAACACGTCCCATGTCACGACTTCGCATGCCGAAGTATTTTTATGCTGCAAAACACTGCCCCTGTTCAAATCAGATACGACTCATGTTTGTCAAGCTGATATTGACGATGTTTGGTCTTTCATATATTGAAAATCCTAGAATTTTTTGTGATAATTATAAGAACTATTATTGGGAAAAAAGAAAATGATTTAACTAAGATAAATAAAGAAAAGATAAGGTTTTGGGAGTCGAAATTATATCATCGTATTGTTGGGGACTAGTAGAATAACTACGAACTAGTTTCTGTTGCATCGTCTTTTTCCTACCTTACAATAAAAAAGATTCTTGAGCGTCTTTCCACTTATATGCATCTATCGTAGTTTGTGCACCACCACTGACTTTTATTGGGAACCTCCTAAGATCTCATGAGCCCTATTTCAAAGTCATTAATGAGATGAGTCAAATATTAAGAACATCGATCTAGAGCATTGAATGTGAATTAAAGCGTTGCATAATATTGACATATTGATCTAGAGTGTAGCATTGATCTAGATCATAATGTTGATTAATATCACATTGATCAAGAGCATTGTGTGCAAGACAAGCCTAGCCTTGACCCAAAATGTTGTATAGTCACTTAGAGCATCGCATAGAAAGAATGTTATTGCATTGATCCAGAGTAATGAAACGAAAGCGCTATAATCATAGTATTGATCTCTACATGATAATAAATGACATTGTATTGTTCATTGATCATTGTTAATTGTGATTTTATATCTCATAGTCCTGATATATTGCTCATGCTTAATACTATCATATTTTTATATCTATTGAATTGCCTTACATAATAGGAAAATTGTCTCCTTTGCAGTGATTGATGCTCGTGGTGACTATTGCCTGTACATGGATGATGATGGTCTTGATCTACTCTCCTAGTTTAGTATTTTATTAAATTGTAATCATAGACGGATGATGATTTAGTTTGGAGACATTTTATGCTTATTAATTTCTACATGTTAAAAAAGAGTTTCTAGTTTTAATTTTTTTCACATTTTTGTTAACTAATCAAATAGTCAATCATATAGTTCATAGCATAGATGTGTTAGCATCTCCAAATAGATATTTTCCATGTGTTAGTGTGTGTTTCTAAGGGCGGTACATTGGTCCCTCCCAACTTCGTACCTATGTCTGTTACTATTGGTTGGCTTGAGTGTGTTTGCTCATTTTAAGGTCAAATGGGAAATCAATTCATGAGTTTCCTTCTTTCTTACATCAATATTTTTTATTTTATCATCTTATGCATCTTGTCCTCCAAAAAATATTGGTATAATATTTTTTCAATTAAAATAATGTATTAAAATTCAATGAGAAATTGTAGTCTTATCTTTTTTTTTAATTTTTTATTCAATACATATCCATTTTAATTATATAATTTTTAGTTTCAATATAATTTCCTATATTTTATTTTTAATAGAAGTAGATGATATAATTGAATTTCAAATAAATCATTATTAATTTTAACAAAAAACACTAAACATATATATTATATTTAATAATATCACTTATGTTATTTAGTTATTAGGAATTAATTAGTGATGTAATTAAGTATTGATATAAACAAATAAATTAATGTATTGAAATTTAAATGATAAACTGTAGTATTTTTTTCAATTTTAATTTTTTTCTAAGCTCATATAAAATTTTATTATTTATCTTTGTTTTAGTACAATTCCTCATATTTTTTTTATTTTTAGTGTGAGTAGATAATAAAATCATTGTTCAAATAAAATATTGTTAATTTTAATATCATTCGTATATGTTTTTTGAGGAGAATATTAATCATACATATTAAATGTCATATTTCTTCTTTTTCTAGTCACATGAGAAAGTGTTGCAACATAAGAAATCATTGAAAATTATTATTTTTGCTATTTTTTAGTTATAATAATGTATGTACAAACTTTTATGATAAATATTGTAACTCCCCAAAAATCCATCCCTAATTATTTTCCCAACCAACCAGATTTTATCTCCTCAAAAAGTTATCTCAGATTTTTATTTCCCAAGAAGATATTTCCTTATCTATCAAGAAGGAAACAAAATTTGAATTTCGAAATTGATCTTCAAATCTGAAACAAATTCAGATTTGATCACAAGTCCTGAATTCCTAAACTATAAATTCATCCCCTCATAAAATATTATTCTCTTTTCTAAAGTCGGCCCTAGTTTTCTTCTTCTCCCTCTGCCTCTTACCCAAAGGTCTCAAGATAAGGCTGAAAACTCTATCTTCTGCTATGATTGATCATATCCTAACTTGGGGAAGTTGTAGGAGAGGAACCGCTGCAGAGGAACAACGAGAACACGTGAAGGAATCGACACCGAAGCTTAGGCCTTAAGGTGTGTACCGTGGCGGATCCCTAGTAGATTTAAATTCCAAAATCATTGGTCATGTATAGGGCTTGTCTCCAGATTTTTAGATGATTTCTTCATCATATCGTTCATGATTTTGATCGTGTTTTCATCACTTCTATTCATGCCCTAATTACTATTTCGTAATTGGTAAATCATGTACCCAGAATCTCAAGTTTCTCGTCTCTTTTTCGTCTAAAATTGCATGTTCTGATTTATGGTTATATATTGTAATCGGATGGACTGGACGGACAGAAGTTCCTTGTATCATCACGGTCGTGATATGATTTAACGGCCCGTGAAGACCGTGTTCACGGTCGTGACACCCTTGTCACGACCCGTGACGGACGTCTCACGGTCGTGACGCCCATGTCACGACCCGTGAGATCGTGTCCAGACCCGAACATCGTTCGGCATCCGACCATGACACCGAAGTCGCGGTCGTGATGACCGGTTTCACGGTCGTGACACAGGTCACGACCCGTAATCCATACGGTCACGGTCGTGACATCCTGTCATGGCCCGTGACCTGGATGCGTACTGTGCGTCGAGATCGCGATCGTGAACCCTCACGATCGTGATTTTCATACGGATGACTTACGACCCGTGATGCAATGTCACGGTCCGTAACCACCACAGACCAGTAGCCATTTTCCCTTCACGGTCGTGACACGAGTCGCGACCCGTGACTGGAGAAAC
>LTAE01001651.1:5196-18721 GCA_001647135.1 Pontederia paniculata | reverse complement strand
TGTTAGCACCCGAAATAATTCTTGATAAAAATTCGCTGGAAAGTAGGAATTGTTACTGTAGCCGATTCACTGTTGAAGCCCAATCCTCCGCACGGCCCAACTACACGCGCACCGTCGCCTTCACTTCGGAGAATCCGCCCGCAGCGCCAGCAGAAAATATAAATTGCTACGCCTATTTTTCTCTCTCTTCAGGTCGCTCTCACGCTTGTTCTCGTGTGCAGGTGTTGCTGATCTCCAGAGTCTCCTCTCTCGCCGGCGATCCGCTTCCTCAGTCGGCTGCTGGATCAGCGAGGAACTCCATTCGGCGTTTGATAGCAGAGCTCGCACGCGAAGGAAGAAGAAAGAGCGCGGCGGAAAGCAGAGAAAGAAATGTCGCAGTCAAGAAACAACGAAGAAGAAAAATGAAGAAGAAGGGGATTCGAGCTCCCGGCGGTTCCGAGGACTAATTTCGTTTTATTTCTCAGATAAGTTTCATTACACTCATTCTTCTCTATTTATACTAAAAATTTTTTCCTTATTCTCCGTCTTCTTCTTTTATTCTTCGGTCTTTTCTTCTGGATTCTTCTTTACTCCCGACTTCTTCTGATTTCTTCGTCACCTTTGCTACTTCTTCCCGTTCTCTGTTTTCCCTTATGCTACTGCGCCTTTTCCCTTCTACTGCCTTTTCCCTTCTACTGCTGCGTCTTTTCCCGTTTCGTTTCTTCTTCTGCTGTTTCTGCTTCTGCTCTTCTGCTCCCGTTGTTGTTCTTCATTCTATTGATGTCGTCTCTGTTGTATTATGCAGGTCATAACATTCACATATATGTTTCCTTAAATATGGTCTCAAGTTGAATTTTAAAATATCAATGATAACAGCTGTAATTATATTCAGGAAACAACATTCCCCAATCTTGTGTTGGAGAATACGTAAGAATCAACAAATATTGATTTAAATTTATATATTTGATTAATTTTATTATACCCTAATTTATGGAGGAGCGGGACAACTCTTTATATAACCTTAAAATACATATAAGGTGACAAAAAGACGGGGGCCAAGGCCCTCCTTACAGTTTTTAACAGATGGGGAGTTAAGTCACAAAAAACTTTCCGAAAGTGAAATAGTAAAGTTTTACCAACTAGTAGATCAGTATCAAATACTTTGAAAGAGTCAACACTATAGTAGGTAAAAACATTAACAATGCAATTTTGGAATTAAGAAACGTGTGAAATAACTTTTTACTCCACATATGTGGAGCTTCAAAAATATTGTTCTCATTGCTTTCAATGTGGGTTCTCGTTCATCTAAATTTAACAAATTCAAATTCCATAAAAAAATTACTCTTCTTAATAATTTAAGCCTTTAGGATGACTGATAATTTATCTAATTAATTAAAATTAATCTTCATTTTCGTTAATTTTAGAGATGAACTCATATAAAAGATTCCATGTGTTAATATAAAAAATATTAACCTTTTGGTTTCTTAATCCTCTACGAATCTAAAATTAGGCTATTTGTTCATCGATAAAAATGGTTAACTAATGGACAAGAAAAAGAAAGGAGAAGTTGTGTACGCTGAAAATTTTTCGTGGGTCTCTTTCGTTATAGGTAGATTGTGATCCAAGAATAATACAAAATTAGTTGAAGCTTGACGATGAATTAAAATTTTAATTTATGATCATTACGTATAACAATTAGCACGGTTAGAGTTTTATGATTAGTGCTAATTTTTTTAATACTATGGTGGAGAAAAGGAGAAGATAATTTTTTATTTTTGTTTTTTATTAATTATGAATTTAATGAAGGTATATCCTATTTAAATAAGATATATTGTATCTCCTATTTCTTAAATAGTTTGAATATCAATGGTAAAAAAAAACATAAAATAAATTATAAATTATAAATAAACTATTTATTTTTAAGCATACATATCAAATTTAATAATTTATAAAATATAATATATAGTATATCTTATTTAAATAAAGTACACATTCATTAAACCCTATAATTATTGAAATAATTATTGAAGGACGCACAAGTTCCCGGCTCTTCTCTCGATCTTTTGGTAGCCTCCGCTACCATCTTTCTCCTTCCAGGTCGTCAAGTGGCCGTTCTCGGGGCCCGAAGACAACTCATCAAAGTGAAACATCTCCCTTAATTTAACTAAAAGTCGTTTCAACTTTACAGTGCACGATCTGAGCTAGATCGGATCACCCAAGAAAACCCCGTAATGAGAGATCCCAACAAAACAAAAGTCCCTCGTTGGAGAGAGAGAGATTTTGGTTGACTGAGAAAGACTCGAGTCCAACCAAAGTAATTACTCCCAATTATTACTCTTAACTATTATAATATAATACTTATAAAGCTCGATACGTGCTCAGTGTGACTATTGATAGTAATGCTCACACGATGTGGATCATTTTAATGTAATTAATGTTGGAGCGCTGTCGACGAGTCTAATAGTATGGACTGAAAATATTTTCGCAATAACGACCACTAAGTTAGATGCGATTGTGATGAAAGACCTACATATTTTTTAAATCATTCACTAATTCCTAGTTCCAAATTTAAGCAAATTAGTAGTCAAGTTTTCACATACGAGTAAGTGTCACGCCATTTGAAATAATATATGGCTAAAACTAGTATAGCATGCATGCTCTACACATGAATTTCCTTTCTTTTTTTTATAAACACTTCAAAGTGTAAAAAAAAAATGAGCGTTAAGTTGAACTTAACTTTGATTTAAAATTCACATATGTAGGTTCATGTATATATGCTGTGTTGCATGTATTCCTTCTTCCCAACTTGAATATCTATACATGATAGATAATGCAATGCAAATCTTGTAGCATTAAGATTCATACATATAGAATTTTAAGGCTGTGGCCCCGTTCATATATGCATGCATTAACACTCCAAGCCTAGCTATATGGATGCCAGCCCACAAGGTTTATTAATCATGGTCGATGTCCTCACCTAACGCCACTGTCCACATCCCACCTCCCTCCTCCCCATTCCTCCTATAAATGGATCCTACCATTCAATTAAGAGCCTCTCGTGTTAACAAGCCTCTGCAGTGACATCACTAGAGAGCATCGATCAAGCTAGTTGATAGGACCAAATGAAGCCCCTTCACGCCGTCTGCGCCATCTTCCTCCTTGCGCTCTTCACCTCGTCCTTCATGGAGGTCGCTATGGCAGGATCAGGTACGCAATTAACATTGTTGCTTATTAGCACTTCACATTTTGGTGCTCAACTTTCCTTATAAAGCTACTTGTTTCTTCGTCTTCTTCTTTGATCTGGTGGCGGTGGTGTGCTGCGTGTGTGCTGTTTAGCCTTCTGCGACACCAAGTGCAAGGCGAGGTGCTCCAAGGCCAGCATTCAGGACCGGTGCCTCAAGTACTGCGGGATCTGCTGCTCCGACTGCAAATGCGTGCCGTCCGGGACGTATGGCAACAAGGACGAGTGCCCTTGCTACAGGGACAAGTTCACAGGCGAGGGCAGGAAGAAGAGGCCCAAGTGCCCTTAATTAATAAAATGGCTCACCCAAACAATTAATGTATCCATCGATCTGCCCTCTACCTCATCTCGAGTCTTTTGCCGATCCATTTTCTGCCTCCTGCTACTTGCATGCTCCTTGAAAGTTTGCATGGACTGATACAATACGAGATTTATGTAAGTAAGAAGTTGAGAGATCATATGCATGTATTTCGTAGAAAAAAATTGTGGTGTTACATATGTACTCTTAATCTTTGTAGTTACTTGCAGGATAATAATGGAGAGAGATAGACATGGATCGAGAGATCAGAATCTGTAGTGTTATCTATGTTTCTCTGTTCATTATGTGGATGTTTTCGCACATTTGAATATCCACTATGTCTAACTAATTAAGCTTGAGTTCATTTCATTGAAACTTAAGGTTTCTCGAAAAACATTTTCTGGAGAAGACATGCATTTAATTTTGTAAAAACAAATAATTTAAAATTACATATTCGTCTTCCATGTTTTACACTGAAGTCAAGTTTGAGAGGGGAAATGCTTTCCTTATGGAAAATCAAATACTTTTTTTTACAAAGATTAATTGCCAATCACATATTTTTGAAAAAATAGAATGAAAATATTTTTGTAAGACCCCAAGATGATGATGAGAATGAAAGTTAGTTCCACATGAACAAAACACGGAGGTGGTCATGGGGTTATATGTAGTATCCTCCCTTATCATTCAAGACGCGTTTTAAATTCGTGCGGGCCATATGGGTCCAAAGCGAACAATATCTTGAATGAAATCGGGGGTTTTACATAAGGTATCAGAGCCAACCTCGTGTGCTAACTTGAACCATGTGGGTCGACTCAACGAGAACGTTGAGCCCCGAAGGGGGGAAGATTGTAAGGCCCCAAGATAATGATGAGAATGAAAATTAGTCCCACATGGACAAACCACGGAGGTGGTCATGGGATTATATGTAGTATCCTCCCTTATCATTCAAGATGCGTTTTAAATTCGTGTGGGCCATATGGACACAAAGCGAATAATATCTTGAATGAAATATGAGGTGTTACAAAATTATATAACTACCAAGATTTTATCCCCAATTATCTCCATACCTAACTCAGATTTTATCCCCTCATAAATTTAATCTCCTCAAATTTATTTTCTCCAAATATATTTTCATAATTAGGAGATCAAAGATTTTATCTCCTCAGATTTTTATCTCTCAGAAATTTAATCTCCTCAGATTTTATTTTCTCAAAAGATATTTCTTTAACTAAGAAGAAGGAAATTAGAGTTTAAATTCGAAATTAATTTAAATTTGAAATAAATTCAGATTGTCCAACAAACTTGGACTCTAGAGTTATAAATATCCTCTCTCAACAAATTTAATTATTTTTTCTCAAAAGATATTTCTTTAACTAAGAAGAAGGAAATTAGAGTTTAAATTCGAAATTAATTTAAATTTGAAATAAATTCAGATTGTCCAACAAACTTGGACTCTAGAGTTATAAATATCCTCTCTCAACAAATTTAATTATTTTCTCCTAGTCGGCCCTAGCCTCCTTCTCCATGTGCCATTGCCCAAAGAATCTCAAGTTAAGGCTGAAAATTCTCTCTCCATTGATGGATGATCATCTCCTAACCAGGGGAAAATTGTAGGAGAATGATTGCAAAGATGATAGAAACGTTTGAAGAAGATCGGGACAACAAGCGTATGAGCTAACAGGTGTGTATTTTGGCAGATCACTTATAGATCTAGATTTCATATAATTGATCTTTTTCCTAGAGTTCTAAAGATGATTCATAATCCTATGAATATTGATTTTATATCGTGATCATGCTCTAGAGTTACCCAGATTTTCATCCCTTTGTTTATATCATTCATGATTAAGATCATGTTCTCTATTTTTGTCATCCTTGATCATGCCATTGATTCAATTTTTAATTTGGATTATCATGTTCCAAAACTTTGTTTCATGTCGGCATTTTATCCAAAATTTTATGGTTTTGTCTTTTAATTCTCTCATATTAACGGATGCAACAAGATGGACTAAAATCGGACTCATCAGACTGGAATTGGAAGAATCCCTGTACCGTCACGGCCGTGAAGACCGTATAACAGCTTGTGATGATGTAGTTAATGGTCGTGACACCCTGGTCACGACCCGTAATGAAGATGCGCCCAGACCCAGAGTAGCGTTCGACATCCGATCGTGATACCAATCGCGATCGTGATGACCGACTTAAAGGTCATGACTCCACTGTCACGACCCGTAATGCTAAGGTCACGGTCGTGACACCCACGTCATGACCCGTGAGATCGCGTCCAGACCCGGACACCATTCGGCATCCGACCTTGACACCGAAGTCGCGGTCGTGATTACCGGTTTCACGGTCGTGACACAGGTCACGATCCGTAATACATACGATCACAGTCGTGACACCCCAGTCACGGCCCGTGACCAGTATGCGTATCACGCGTTGGGATCGCGATCGTGAACCCTCACAATCGTGATGGTCGTACGGATGACTTACAGCCCGTGATGTCGTATCACGACCCATAACGACTACAGCGAGATGGCGTCAAGATCAAATTTCACGGACCAGGATGAACGCAACCGATCTTACCGTCACGGTCGTGACTCACTGTCACGGCCCGTGACCGTGAAGAAGAAAGCACCCTAATGTATAACGGGGCGTGACACCGAGTCACGACCCGTGACACATGCTGTTACGACCTGTGATACTTTGTCACGGCCCGTGACATCCGTGAGATGGTGGTCACGACCCGTGACATACCAATATCGAATTATTTCTTCTCCCATCCTAAGTCATTCTTAATGAAGATGATTTCAAAGATAAATTCCTACAGGTACACTATTTATATTATATAATGTGATGCTACGTCAAGGACATATACTAGATATCACGTAAGGGTAACAAGACTAAAGTTTATGATTGCCATGTGTACCGTTGGGAGCTACCGTTATCGTTGTTTCATACCGATAGGGGCCAGTGGTCTAGCTGCAGCTTCCCCACTTTGCTCCTGTTACCTGGAGAGCTCCCCTCCCTGTAACAAAGAGGATACTCGAGCATCCTCCCCACTTGATTGGACATTTTTTTGTCACGGCCGATACTCCCATTGACCTTATTGTTTATTATCATGGCAACCCAGAATCACGCTTTACCGGATCGTATGAGCTCTGTACTGTTGGCTTCATGCTTTATGAGCTCTGTACCGAATGAACATAAAGACACTAATAAAGATACTAATGGGACAAGTCTAACATAAACACTTATATATCATTTAGACTATTGTATTCCTGTGAAATTAGGAATGTATAGTAAAATGAGCCACCCACAGATTTGGAAAAAGATAATAGAGGAGGTGTAACATATCGGATTTGTATCTTCTACCATCAATTATATTGTATCGAAAGCCCTATAATTATATCGAACATTGATTCAAGTACTTCATATTCCCTCTATTATACAAGTGCTCCATATTGCCTCCATTGTTCAGGTGCTTCTCATTGATTCTATTATTAAAGAGAGAAAGAATATTGTGGCCTTGGAGTGTTTCTCCTTATTGATTTGGCTTTATCGGATCGGATCGGACCGGATGTAAAGTGAAAGCACTATTGACATTTGAAGTACAATTCCCTATTGTTGGCCATATCGTTCTCACAACTATATCATTATTGTTGACCTTTGCAGGTCTATGATTTATTGTTTGGCCTTACCGGATCGACTACACTGATTATATTGATTGACCTTATCGGATCGGATGTAAAGTGAAATCATCATTGACCTTTGGAATGTAGTTCCTTATAGTTTGGTCATATCGTTCAAAGTATTTTATTGAAGCTATGTCATTCTTATTAACCTCTGAAAGTTTATTCTTTATTACTTGACCTTACCGGATTGATCTCAATTACTGTTCAACTAGCATTTGATTCATTTCTGTTTGGCCTTATTGTTTCAAAGAGTATTATATTATTAGAATATCAATGGACCTTATATCGAAATTGATGGACCACCCTATGGTTTGCACCATATGGGCGTATCTGATTTATCATAGTAATATTGTGTTTCCATATTACTAAAGTTGACCAGTCTTGTCATTGTTTTTATCGTCCTTTTATTTATCGGATTCATATCCCATTGGTTCTTAGGAATTGCCCTTGCCATTTGGGCTTATCGAATAGTTCTTCAAAGAATAGTTTTATTATAAAGAGAATGTATCTGATTGGGTCATCTTTTAATCATTATCCAAATTGATGTTGTCACACTCTAGGATCAATCCATGTCATTACCTATTGATTTATATCAGTATCAAGTTTATCGTTATGATTCTATATCTACTTGTGCCTTACACACTAGGCGTAATTGCTCATGGAATACTGCTTTTCCTGTATGATCCTACAGGTAACTAGTTCTACAGTGGATGATGGTGCTGGTGACTATAGATTGCTCATGATGATGCTGATGCTATGCACATGACAGGGTCTTAGTGTCATCCATAGAGTCATTAGATTTATGACACTATTTATATTGTTCAGACTTCCGCATTTGCTTTATTAGATATTATTTGTTAATTGATTAAAGTCTTCCGCATTTATAAAATTTTTATTGACTGGTCAACATGGTCAAATTATTAGTCAAAGGATTGTATCGTCGTAGCGTCTCCGAGTCCATATTTTGTCATCTGACAGGGCGTGTGTTTGGGGGTGTTAAATTTTTCTTCTCTAATTAACTTTGGTTGAACCTTAATTTTCCTATCATATTATATTCTTAACAATTCATAGATAGAGTGCTAATAGTTTTAGTTAAATCCAGTCCACCACATGAACTATATATTGAGCAATCTATTACAAATTATTTGATTAAGACTCAATACCTCTTGAACTAATTTTAGACTTTATTATAGGGTTAATTACAATTTTCTTTTCTCAAATATTTTAGTTATGCATTTAATTTTTACCCTTTATTTATTTTTATCAATTTAATTAAAAATTTCAAATGGGAGTTTCTCACGTATATTCTTCATTGGCTTTTACTTTTTTTTTTGTTTATGATTTTTAGTAATTAACACAAAAAGATAAATGAATAATTGAAAATAAATAAATTTTAATCATTTAGGGTTAAGTGGAGGTGCTTGCCAAGTCAAGGAGAGGAGATAAGTAGATATATCGAAGCCTTGAGAGTGAAGTAAACATTTATTATAGTTTCAACGAGGGAAGTAGAATTAATAGGCTTAAAGTGCCATAAGTCATTAAAGGTTTGCAAGATTATTGTTTAGGCCACTCAATTTTGATTTTCATTATATAAGTCATTGAAGTTTTGCAAAATCAAGATTCATCTCGACACTCAACTTTGGATTTGTTTTTCAAGTCGCCCAACTTTTATTTTTTCAAGGTTTAGATTACTCGACTGTTAAAGAGTAATATGTCACCTATGTGGCGTATGGCACATCATCAAATTTTTTAAATACTAATTTTAAAATTATTTGTTGTCGAACGTTACTAAAATTTGAATTTGCAAACTATATCTTGGATGCACTTTTGTTATTATCAATTATAATATATTAATAAATGCATATATAATTTTATTTTAAGTTAATTAGATGACGTGGCATATGCTTTGTAAGTGCTACTTGCATTATTAACTTAAGGGGAAAGGTTTGGTGAGGCCTGTACGGTTGGCCTCACCAAACGGCCACCTAATCTCGGTCGTTCAGATCGAAATCGGCGGACAGATCTAAAACCAGCAAGTATGGTTTAGTTAAAAGAAGGCGGAATCAATCTAAGACGTCCATTCTTTGATCGAATAGTTGATATCAATCTCTTTAGAAAACACCTAACAAAAATCCTACCCTCCCTCTCCAAACTGCTGACGGCTCTCTCTCTTCAAGCAGTTCTTGCTCTCTCTTCAAGCGGCTCTTTCTCCCTCCCTCCAACGTCTTTGCTCTCCGATCAAGACAACCTGGCGATTCTTCGACTACGGCTGTACAGGTCCGTCCACTCTCTCTCTCATCTCGCGACTTTCTCTTTCTCTGATGACTTCCAAATCCACGACTCTCTCTCTCCGACAACCTTGTAGATCTCCGACTCTCTTTCTCCGGCGACCTTGTAGATCCGCGGCTATCTCTCTCCGACCGTGACTTTCTATCTCCGACAATGACAACATTACAAGTTATCTCTCTTTTTCTCTCTGCGACGACCTTGTGGATCTGCGACCCTCTCTCTCCGGCGACCTTGCAGATCGGCTCTCTCTCTCCGACCGCAGCTCCCTCCGACGACTTAATTTCTTTTGTTGTTATCTATAAATTGTTAATGTATTTAGATTTAGACATTTTAATTTTCCTTATTTTGTTGTTCTCTTAAAGCTATTATTTTTAATTAGATTTTAGGTGTTTTAGTTATGTTATATAAATTATTACTTCAAAAGCCGAACATTAATAGTTCTATCTGGTTAAGTATTATAAAACCATTATGAATTTTCTATTTGTTGCTTTGAATAAACGTGTGAGATTTTTGCTTATATTATTGTTTTTTGCAGAGCTAAATGGCGAAGCAATAGTCTCTCTTGCTCCGTTAAGGATGAGGATGACGGTTTCACGTCTCTTAGAAAATTAGAATTTTGTTTAGTGGCATATAATTGTTGCCTTTTTATTTGTATAAATGACAGAATGATTGAACTATGTTATTGCTTATGAAATAGTTGCAAGATGCCAAAGAAATTTTTATGCAAAAGTTTTCAATTTTTTTAGTTGCCCCTGAAGGTAAATTGCTTGCTTTTTCATAATGTTAGGATGTCTGAATATTGTCCATGTAATGCCATAACTCAACATCACGAATATTCGAGATCTCTTTGCGCAAATGCCGACATTGTTAATGAGTATGTTATTTAAATGAAATAAGAAATCTCATAAAAGTTAAGATTATAAGCACATGCCTTGCTGGTAAATAAACGAATTGTATATGGTTGATTTGTAGTCTTAATTCCTAAACATGATCAGGACAACAAAGATTAAACTTCTTTTGTGTGCAACATCTCCTCGAATCTAAAACTGTTGACATCTTTTTAGAAGGAAAAAGTGAGAAGAAAAAATACAACTTTTGATTATCTTTTCTTAAGTATCTCATGACATTAAAGATGTTGGTTCCACATGGAAAGCTAATCATGGAGCATAAGGACAACATAGCTCTCTGAGATAATACAAAGCATCTAGAAGTTTAATATATTTCTTTGATCATATAGCTGATTACAAAAGCATACATTAGATTTTTTCCTAGTACAATAAATTGAAGCAATCACATTACGTGGATACAAATACTAAAATTCAAAGTAATTAAGCTCAAGCATTTCTTGCTTCCGGCATCACCTTCAAACTTGATTTGTGTCAACTGGAATTGTTGATAGCTTTGCTTATCATTTCATCTTTAGCTTTCACCTAACCAATCACCAGGTTCAACAATCGAGTTACGAAAATTTCTAATATCTCATTATAATATTAACAACCTATTTAATCTCGGTCTAGGACGTCGTAACTACTATTTTTTATCACAAGTTTCTTAATAACTATGATTCATAAAATATTATGAATTGAATAGGAAGGGAATTAATCATGCAAAAAGGAATGAATGACTTGAGAATTTTCATAAAACGTCAACTAATAAAAAATCTGAGAATCATAATGAGAACAACTAATGTTAATGTTACTAAGAACTAACTAGCAAATAATGGCGAACTGTTGGGAGAAAAAAATAGTGAAAACTGTTTGAAAAAAAAAATGAAACTAATGTTACCCAAACTCCCTTAAGAGGTTAACCAATAAGGATAACTTAAAGTCTCTAAAAAATTCCTTCTAAATAGAGAGATCGGCAAGCTTAGGGGTGGTTTTGACATGCTAAGGCGGAGACAACGAGGATCACAGAAGCTAGAGACAAGAACTTGAAAAAAAAAACAAATGGAAACTTAAAGAGGAAAAGAATCCAACCTGCTGCCTGCAATAAGAAAGGAGATGGTTATAGGGAATCAGAGGAGAGAACGAAAATAACCTAAGCTATGCGCCAGAACATAAAAGATTGGAAATCGCAAAAGGAAAAGATTTTGACCCACGAACAATTGTGTGCTATGAGCTCAGGTAGAGATTCGCCGCAGATATGCAAGGCCGCCGAAGAGAAAGAGCGCCATGGATCTGCATGGTCATCAAAGAGTGAGAGAGAGAGAGAGGACTTGCAATGTTGTCGTCGCTGGAGATATAGAGCCACGGTCCGAGAGAGAGCCAGATCTGCAAGGTCGTTGTCGGAGAGAGAGAGAGAGAGAGAGAGAGAGAGAGANACAGTCATTGTCGTAGAGCCGACGAGTTGCCTTGATCTGGAGAGGAAGATCGTCGGAGGGAGGGAGGGAGGGAGAAAGAGCCGCTTGGAGACAGAAGCCACCGCTTGGAGAGGGGAGAAGGTGTTTGTTAGGTTTTTTTTACAATGATTGGTATCAACCATTCGATCAAACAATAAACAGCCTAGATTGATTCCGCCTTTTTTAACTAAACCTGACTTGCTGGTTTTAGATCCATCTGTATATTTTGATCTCAATGGCCGAGATTAGATGGCCGTTTAGTGAGGCCGACCGTACATGCCTCACCAAACCTTTCCCCTTAACTTAAGTGATTACTTAAATTTTATACTTAAAATTTGAGTGATCTGTAATAATTAAAATTTAAAGATAAATTATCCGAATCATATTTTTGCAGAAATTTAGTAACCTAAAATATGACTTTACAAGAGCTGAGTGATTTACGTATAAAAAACTAAAGTTGAGTGGTCACAACTATGCAAAACTTAAGCGACATGTGACACTTTAAATTTTTCTTTTTTACCTATGTTAATTTAGCTTCAACATAGATCGCACGGAGAGACTCACATTTACTCCCAGGGGCTATTGTCACGGGTCCTCTCTGTGGCCCGCTGAAACATCGACACTCCGCAGCCGTGCAGCGTTGCACCGTGCCCAAGCCATGCGTCAACACACATCGCCACACACCCGACCGCGCGGTTCTCATGGGCCACACCCACTTTTGTCAAGGGACATCAAATTAATGCTCCCAAGTTATCTTTAATGCTTTCTTAAGAATTCCCATGTATTTAACCATGTATCCCAAGGAAATGTCAGCACTTTTGTAGTTCTGTAGTTGCATTGTATAGAGGTGTTGCAGTAAAAATGCACGCCCTAGCTGGTCCTCCACGCTACTCTTCGCCACTCTACCTCCTGGGCCTACTGTATATTGGGGAGAAGCATGCTATCCCCACCCCGGTTGTAGCCTTATTGCATTGTTTAATGAAAATCTCTCATTTCTCAAGCAATCGTCAATGTTTTTGCCTGTTGCTCATGCAAACGTTGATGTTTCTGGTGTGCATGCCATGATAGCGGACCGACGCTCCGCATTGTGACCAACTCACCCCTTTGGTGCGCCGCGCCCCGGTGCGCCCGCGGCCTGGTGCGCCGCGCACCCCTCTCGGATCATTGACATTCGACCGCCCGCCAAGCACCGGTCAAGCGTCGCCGCATAAGACAACTCTCCCGTGCAAGCGTCGCTGCTCAGGACGCTCCACGCTGCTGCTCAAGCGTCGCCGCTCAGAACGCTCCGTGTAGTTTGCTCACGCGTCGCCGCCAGGATGCGTTGCGCAGCCTGCCCCGCGTCGCCGCTCACGACGCTCCGCACGACCCCGCTCCGCGGGCCTTTGTGCTCAAACATTCCGCTGTCTAAACTCTCCAAATCACTCAAAGAGCTTGTTTAGGCGCTCCGCAAGTCTAGACGCCGCGTGTGGCCTTGTCCAAGAAAAGGCCCCGTGACAAGTGGTATCAGAGCAACTTTGTTGGGATTGCTCTGAGTCTCGCCAATGGGTTCCAATTCAGAGGCGCTGAATGACCTAGGGAGGCAAGACCACGCTCGTGCGCCACCCGCCCAAGAGCGTAGCCACGCGAGATCCAAGGACGTCATCACCGCATTGGAGAATCGGCTCGCCCGTCTTGGAATGGAGATGCAA
>LTAE01001650.1:29778-52330 GCA_001647135.1 Pontederia paniculata | reverse complement strand
GATCGATCGGTCTTCCTCTGATCCCCCTTCATGTACATTATCGGTCGCCCTCTTTACACTTTGGTCGACCGTCTATGCCTTGCTCCTCCATATACACTGCCCCGTTATCGGTCGACTTCTCTTCTTCTTTGGTCGACCGTTTATGCTTCGCTGCTGCTCATCATATGCTCTTCCTCTGATGTTGGTCGACCGCTTATATCCTTAGGACGCCCACTGCACACATATGGTTCTTCTGATATATATTACGTGTGCAGTGGTCGTTCATTCCTTTAGCTCAGGTCGACCACAGTATTGAACTTGAATATATCATGTTATAAAAATAAACTCAAACAAGTTCATCAGTACAGGGCTGAGTTCACTTACAAATTTGTGATCATTCAAAACATTCTCGGAATCCTAGATTCAACAGGAGATTGAAAGAAAAATGATAGGTGAAAAATAGAGTAAATAAAATATAATGATAAAATGGTCTATTAAGTTTTAAATTTTCTAATACCAAATTTATTTCAAGAGATCATCAAGATTTTTTAAAATTGAATTTGTTTCAAGAGATCATCAAAATCTATTTAAGAGATATTCAGAATTGATTATCTCTTAAATAGATTCTGATGATCTTTTGAAATAGATTCGATTCTAGAAAATTCTGATGATATCTTAAAATAAATTTAGTACTAAAAAAATTAAAACTTGATATGATCCAAGAGGAAAAAAGAGCGACATTAGTTTTCTCTTGCAATATAGAATTTTTTTTATATGTACTGAATAGTTTCTGCTCCACTTGAATGCAAAAAACAACAAGGTTAATGTTCTATAATTTTTTTTTAGTTGTGCAAATAAATTCTCTACTACTAATATTTTTTTAATATTTGAACTTGGACAAAGTAGAGCGATAAATAATTTATTCTCGCTTAAATAGGATTAGAGTTGGAGTACACACATTCGCATAAAAAAATGGCTAAAAGTTGTGATGACAAAAGAAAAAAATAGAATTTGAAATGACCACATTCTATCAATTTTGAGGTTAATAAAATTCTTGTTAGTTTCTGACAAGTGTTATTTTAATTTTCGTATGTATAAAGAAATGACATGTAATTCCAATTGTTCTTATTGGAAAGTCAATGGCCTTATGATCTCAAATGCCTACTCGGAGCTGCTTTCTAGGAAATGTTGGAGCAGTGTACAAAGGTCATTTTCCGTAGATCAGGTCAACAATAAGAAGACAGTTTCCAGGAGATTTATTTATATATTTCTCCTTATTTGGTTCCATTACTAACTATTTGAGCCCTATAAAAAATATGTAAAGAGATGAATAAATTGTTGACGCCTCATATAGATATTATACAAATAATATATATATATATATATATATATATATATGTTGAGTTTAACAGAGATGAAACGTTTTTGCATGTTTTACTATTAAACACTCATATAATAAATTATTCATTTTAAATTTATAATTTAAATTAAAATAATCAAAAATCAACTAATTAAAATTAAAATTTAGAATATAATATGATTTTAATTTATTTTAATTTGTATCATATATTTAAAATAATTAATTATATGAGTGTTTTATAATGAAAAATGCACCTCCAGTGTTTTATAATACGAGGATGGGACATATTTTATTGTAAAACAGTCATGCGATCGTCTATTTTATGATTCATATTAAAATAATTTAAAATTATCTAACTAAAATTTAAAATATAATATAATTTAGATTATTTCAATTTAAATCAAAATTTTAAAATGAATGATTAATCATATAATTTTTCTTTAAATTCTTTATAATATTATTCAAATCCTTTTGCCATTTCTTTGTTAGTTTAGATAGAAGACTCGAATTTAATAAATAAAAAATGTTGATGAAAAGTGCGTGTAATATATGTGTTGTTTTATCTTCGAAATAATCACTATATTTCTTAGTAAACCAAGATTAAAGTTCAATGTCGTCTTACTTTCTAATTTGTTTTATTTTTTTCATACGAAGCCACTGAAAATATTGTGCATCTCGAAAAGTATACATACATCTTATGATGTGACTTTCATACAAATAGCTCGTTCAACAAATATACGCCTGACATATTAAAGTAAATAAAATATTATTATCCTTATATCTTTTTTTTTATTTAGTCGCTCAACATACTTTTTGTAAATATTTTATTCGGCATCACTTTCATCCACTCTAAACCGCTATATCTGACTGCCCATGTAGTTTTAAAATCCATGGTGCGTTCAAACCCACGATTATAATACAAACCACTCCCACCTTCCTGGCTTGTGACATGACAAATACATATATGAGTGTAATAATTGATAACCAAGCAAATAATTATGGCATTGTCTTGCAGAAGTTGCAATGCATTAAATTAAAAATAATTGAAATTCCTGTGGTTGACATAATTGACATGAAAATAGAAGTTAATCCACCGAAAACAAAATTGGAACCAGCGATTTTATTATGATTTAAAAACGAACAAAGCAAGATGGTGTCTCCTCTTTGGAGGTTCATGTGGAATAAAATATAGAGAAAAACAACAAAATTATGGCATCTTAATTTAAAGGTATCCTTGGTTTTTTCATATACTAATTTAACTTTTAGCACCATCAAATTTGATTTGAATGAAAAAGCGTAATAAGATCACTTTTTCTTATTCCCTCGGTTCAATTGGATAACAAGTTCTGATTTTCTTGAAAGACAAGTTATCTGTAAGCTCGGATTCAAATTTCCAAACTTCACCATTGAAAGAAAATAATTTATAAATAGTTTCTTAAGATAAGTATTTTATATTGAATAGGGTGTGAACAATAACTTATGTACTAGTTTATTTTATGGATTTAATGATGATGTACCCGGGTATACTATGTATCCTGTGTAACAAATCGTTGGATCTGATATTTACGATAGATCTTATTTAAGATTATTATTTTTATTTATTTTTTTAACCGTAGATCTCAGATCCAATAGTTTGTTACACATGATACATGATGTACCTGGATACACCATCATTAAATCCTTATTTTATATATTCAAAATTTACTATTTTTTGTTACTTCTCAAGCATTATTTTTAATTTCCATATAAGTATGGTTAATATATATACGAGAAGTAAGGTATAGTCAAGAAATCTTGGCTGCACCTTACATCCACACTCATAAAGAGCGAATTTCATCTTATTTTTTAAAATATAATATCACATCATATTTTAAAAGATAAGGTTGAGTCTACTTTTATAAATGTGGCTACGCTTTACTGTTAAAATTTTTTGACTCCATATTTCTTAAACTATATATATTTTAAAACCTTATTTTTATTTGTCATCTGAACCAATCTTATTAGCTCTAAGATAATGTTTTCATATCCTTAAATTGTACACCTGATAAATTAAAATAAATTACTTTGAATTCATTTTGTTCACATTATTTAAAAGTTTATTTTCATTTAAAAAAAACGCTCCAATATTACTTTAGACGTCAGTCCGTGCATGGATGTTTGCATTACAATGCGTCACCAAGTGGACCTGTTTGCATGTAGCATAATAATAACATCATTAAATTGATGGGCATCCAAACGCTGTTTGCAATTAGTGTGCCTTTCTGCAACTTGCTCTCCTAATTGATCTTCCTCCTCTAATCATCTTCGGGCTTATCTTGTGCTTTCTTCGATCATTAGATCCCTTCCTGTAGCTGTCTCCTGCTACTTCTGCTTCTTCCTTTCTCTGTGAGTTGCTCAAATTTGTCATCTTTATGTTCTTTATCTCCATCTGTACATTTTCTGTTTAGAAAATTGAGTACTTCTTTTCAAAATTTTGGTTGAGGGATATAGGAACTTTTTAAAGTGTTGTGCTGGTTGCTGGTTAGATGCTGTCCATATGTATCCTGTGATGGTATACGGCGGAGAGGACTGACAAAATCAGATTTCCCAGTAGACAAAATTTTCGGGAATCAGTAAAAAAACAAGATATGTTAGCGGTTTTGAGGGCTTTGTGTGCGTCTCAGATTCAGATCAATCTAAGGATCGGAGATCTACTCCACCAGAGTGATTAGGGACCGACGATTCCATGAAACAGTATACTTTTTTGCTTTTTTTTGCTGTTTCAGAATTATGGGACTTGTTACAGTACGATTTCCGAGCTGTTTCTTCCTCGCCTGCCTGTTTTGTGAGAGCTGAAAAATCTCTGTATTCATTCAATTGGTGTCAAAAGGTAGTTCTAAAGCACCTGCTTATTCTCTTGTTTGCCTGGTACCAACCCAAGTGATGATTGCAGCAGTATGCATCAGAAAGTTCACTAATTGGTGGAAATCCCGATAACAGAAGTTGAACCTGTATGAATTATTTGGTTTGGGCAGTCATTCTTCTTGCAAAAACCGAATATATTCCTCTCTTTACATATATATAGCTCAAGATGGTCTGTGTGATTGGACAGAAAGATGCCTGCCATTTTCATATTTCTCTTCTTAGCTGTCTGTGTTCTTAACTTAAACTAGAAATTTCTTTAACATGATATCAAGTATTCTGTTATACTGTTTTAGTCTTCTGAAATATAAGCCACATTGTTAGTAATGCATTTGTATGATTAAACTCATTTTTCTTCCCCAAAATGTTATGAGTTCGTAGTGCTTAATAGTTGCCTAATATTGTCTGATTCAACTTTGCAGGATCTTCTTGCTTCCTAAACATCTTTCATATTATTAGATTGGTTGCATTGCATTGTCATGACTTGTTTCTCTTTCATTTTCAAGAGGAGGAGACCTGATATCGCCCCGCAACAAACACTTCAAAATAAAGCAGGTAGAAGACTTGATTTTTGACATGCTATGTAACTGTTAGTAGCAATTAGATTTCGTTTTCCTGGAAATTAATGTGGTTTTCAAGACATCTATTGGGATAGATGATCATGATGTTGCTTTATGTTTTAAAAGTTTTAAAGGTCTAATTCATGCAATACTGATAACAGATATTCCAGAGATAAAAAATGTAAAGACATACTCATACAAGGAATTGGCACATGCCACAGAAAATTTTAGCCTTTCTCATAAACTTGGTGAGGGTGGTTTTGGCGTTGTTTACAAGGTAATTACTCTGTTGTTTGAAGTCATTGTCATTGTCATTTATCCACTATAAGAAAAGCTATTGGAATCATCATATTCTTGGCATACTTACACAGGGGAAGCTTAAAGATGGGAGTGTTGTGGCAATAAAAGTTCTCTCTAACAGATCAAAACAAGGAATGCAGGAGTTTGTGAATGAACTTAATATTATATCCAGTGTTTTTCATGAGAATCTCGTTAAAATTTGTGGCTGCTGTGTAGACGAAAATCACAAAATCCTAATCTACGATTATGTCGAAAACAACAGCCTTGCACAAACTCTTCTTGGTAATTTTGACTTGAGCAATCTTTACTACGTCATTCTTATTACCTCCATCCCTATTTTATACTTAAAATTCAGCATGAATTCACTATGATCAGGTAGGGGTCACAGCAGTATTCAATTTAGTTGGACAACAAGATCTAAAATCTGCATGGGCATTGCTAGAGGACTTGCATTCCTTCATGAGGGAACCCAACCGCGCATCATTCATCGAGATATTAAAGCAAGCAATATTCTCCTTGACAAGAATCTTACTCCAAAAATTTCAGATTTTGGTTTAGCAAGGCTTCTGCCATCAGAAATGACACATATTAGCACCAGGGTTGCAGGGACAATGTAAGTTCAATTTCATGCTCTCCAATCTTTACATTGTCCTTCTTACTTTTTTTTTTTCTTTTCTTTTCTCGATTCATCGAACCAAAAGCTCTTCTCTCATGTATCTCATTATCTATGGAACTCACCAAAGAAATTACTTCGATTTATTGGCAACTTGAATGTTAAAAATAACCACATTCCTTTGTTATTTTGTCTCTCTCTTGTTTTCATAGAGGTTACTTGGCCCCTGAGTATGCATTGAGGGCACACGCGACAAGAAAAGCAGATGTTTATAGCTTCGGTGTTCTTTTATTGGAAATAGTTAGTGGCAGAAATAATCTGAACACAAGGCTGCCGTATGAGGAGCAGTTTCTCCTTGAAAGAGTAAGAATCTTTTCCACATTCCATGAATTGTGCGCTGTGCTCATTTACAAGTTTACCAACCTGACAAATAGTTACTGTGTGCTTCTTTTTGGGTGTCTCTGTCTTCATTTCTTTATGTCCCATGCCTACTCTGAGATTTATTTGTGAGTTGTGTCATTGTTGATTTCCTGCATCAAAAGTTGCTATACATGTGAAGAAAGCAGCCAACCAGATGCAACTTCTAGTTTGATCTTTGTTCTTGCAGAAATATATGCTGATGCCCAATGGTTAAGTGGCAACTTAATTGAAAGCGTCAATTTGATGCTGGTGTGGAAAAATGTCTTATGTGCATAGTAGTTAAGCTTCAGAGCTTACAATTTGAAGTTCTGAACAACATATGCCCTTTACACTAATTGTCACCTCAAAGTAGACTTCTGACTTCAGAAAAAAATAATAAAAGCATAAATATCAGGAATCTTCTGTTAAGTCAAAGCTTTAAATATCTTTCAGGGCTCTGCTAAGTCAAACAATAAATTTCTCCTTCTATCATCTGAATCTTGCAATTCCTCCTCTGACTAATGACCAAGGGCCAGGCTACAGAGTTCATTGACAACCCTCTCTTGTCTAAACTGTTCTCCTGGAGATCTCCTGAAAATAATTGAGATTTCAGATATTTCTTGTGATTTGAAATCAAATTTTATCTATAAAGACTGATCATAATTAAGTTGTCAGCTTAAAACACTTTTTCCAACCTATAAAAACTATTATTTTGAACCTCCAAGTATTAATTTGATGCAACATTTTGACTATCGAAACATGAATGCAGAGGCTTCAGAGTTTGAATGTAACATTTGAATTCTCAATTTGCACAAATCTGTTCATGGACTACATTAACAGCATGGTTTGGAGATGTCATCCAGCATCTATTGTTTGTTAGAAATGCTGCAACAATTTCCCTTTGAGCCAAACATGAAGAAGCTCTTTTGAAATTTCTGATGCAGAAATCCTGTACAGTAAGATGAATACGAATCATAATCAACTTCTTGCATTGTGCTTGAAAATTGCTTTCGAAGTTCAAATCACTGAGCATTTACGGATGAATTCGTTTGTGTTTTTTCTGACAACTGATTGAATCAATCACTTGCTGTATAATATATATACTCTTCTGAACAGTACAACATGGTTCTTGTGCATTGCAGGCATGGGCGCTGTACGAGCGCGGGGAGCTGCTCCAAGTGGTGGACGTGTTCCTGAACGACCAGTTCGACCCGGAGGAGGCGTCGAGGTACTTGAAGGTTGCTCTCATGTGCACGCAGGATTCCCCCAAGCTCCGGCCGACCATGCCCATCGTAGTGAAGTTAATGACCGGAGAGAGACCCATCGCCGACGTCGAGCTCACGAAGCCCGGCCTCATCTCCGACTTCATGGACATCAAAATAAAGAACCACAAAGAGTCAACGCTGCAGTGCTCGTCCGGGTCGTCGCAGATGAACACGAACCCATCCTTCAGCTTCACTGACATAGTTGACCGCGACTGAGATCACATCAAATCCAAGGACAGATGCTGAGGGGTACACACTAAATCTTGTATCCATATTGCATTGATTCGTTCTTAGAAACCATAAGCATGTACATACAGAGGATGAGAGGAGTTGAACTTGCGAGAAAATTTATGCAGATACAGAAGAAAAAAATAAAAAAAAGAAAGTGATTGAAGCTGCTGTACAATGATGCTATTTCTTGGTATCTTTTTTTTTTCTTTTTTTATCTCAGTAGAAGTTTTGTCAACTGTCTTGCAGGAATCATCAGTTTACATCTGATCGAGGTGATACTAATGCTCATCTTTGAAAAGAAAATATATATATTTTTTATTATCATTCAAAGAATTACCTAATTTGATTCATCTCACGTTATATATCTAATTCAAAAAATCATTCGAACGAGTATGCATGAAAAATATTAAATTAAATTCAAATTTTGAATTAGCTATTTACCACCTGAACTATACAACAGAGTATATATATATTAGAAGAAATATTGGTCGACTTGTACCTATCACAAGTAAAAGAAATTACAAATCCAAGAGAATCAACTCACAACATAGGACTAGAATTATATATTACTATATTTAGAGTCCGATATAGTGATATATAATTAAGCACATCAATTAATTACTAAAAAATAAGGTAAAATCACAGCCGGCTCAAAAGTAAAGCCAACAAAGCTTGTTTCCGTTGTCAGGATCGGATGGGACTGAACAGTTTGCCGTTTTGATCTGTTTCATGACCAGCTCTCGGATGACTTTTTAGATCGGTTTGGGCTGAACAAATCCATATTAAACAGTAATTTGAACTATTTGGCTCACTAATAAAATATTGTGTTGGTGGGCTTAAAAAAAATTAAACTTAAGACTAATTTAGAAAGAAAAAGTAAAGGCAAGAAGAATTGACTATGGAGCTCATGTATATAATCAAATACCATGAATTGTGGAGTCAAAAGGAAACGTTAATGAAAATTAATTCAGAGCGTTAAATGGAAGAGTTTGTTTAATAATAAATAAATGTGATTGTGTGGAATCACGAGGGAAAAAATAGAAAAAAAATCATAATATTAAGTATGATATTTAATATAACTAAAATGTGTTCTATTAAAATTACTTAGATTATTATACTAATATCTGATTCAACCAATTGCAAATAAATAAATCCATTCATAATAGCTAATCTTTCTTTTTTTCCCAATTTTTATCTTTTAAACATTTAATTCATTTTTCTCACTATTAATGCATCTTGTTCTTCCACAATTTAGAACACGCAGATTTGATTTCTTACCTGTTTACTCTAAAAAAGAAATATCAACGCTGAATAAACAATTATTATTGTTTATTTATATTATAATTTCACTTTAAGCTCGTGGGTCAAACATTTAGGAATGACCACAGATAATTATTATGAGAATTACAAATTAACAAAAAAAAACTTCAACGTCCAGAATATTTTCTTTGGTTTCATTGCCTAAAAAACAAAAGATACAATGAACGACTTCCGAGTATTAGTAGGAGCACTCATGCTGAAAATAAATATTTTAACGTAAAGTACAAATATTACACTAGTCTTCTTCTTACAAGAGTCAAGGTCCCCTGACTACAAAGTTACGATCGACGCATCATTATTTTACTCCTTATCTGTGTCACTACCAATTACAAATATATCACGATCTTAATTGAATCTCCCTAAATTCAGTATTCATGCATTTTGACTTTGAGTCATTGAGTACTCTGGACATAAAAAAACTAATTATGTAAATTTTGATTTCGAGAAATAAAATATATACTAAACGAATGAGTATGATAACAAAATGCATGAAAAATGAGATAAAATAATATAAAAAATGTGACTAAATTATTACGCATCATTATAACGTATTTTATTTTCAAACTATTGAACTATTAGGCCTAACTAACCCATTAGTCTTCTTCTTTGCACTTATATGGTATTATTGTGTAATTATGAATTATGTTTAGTGCCTAACATGATACATGAATACAATTAGAGAATTACAGGAGTTCACCATCGATGCGCATCGTGTAACAGGTAAAGTTGTAACAAAAAAGATTTGGCTGTCACACAAGTTGTAACATCTCTAATTACACTCGATTGTACACTACTAAGACAAGTTTTAAAATTTATAAAACACCAAATTACACACCTACTGCTTCCATAAGAGCACGGGTAGTTGTAGTACTTTGGGGTCGATCTACAGACTGATCAACTAGATTTCTAGAAAGATTCTTTCAATTATACTAGCCTAATGAAAAAATATTGTTGATAGGGTTTATTTTTGGATTTTTAAATACGAGTAAGTAAACAGAAGAAATATCAATGATTAAAATATTTTCAAGGTGTTCCACCCCAAGCTCGTCTATAATTGTCAATCATTAAAAATGAATGAATCGATTATATAAGGAGTTCAAGACAAAATCATGCAGCATTCAACTGCTCACTGATCTAATCCAACAACTCAGTGTTCTAAGTTTTAGATTGATCAAGGAAGTTATTCAGAGGGAAGATTCACTGTCATCACAGGAATATCCCATGAAATTCTTAAAAAAAATATACACTCAAACCAATTTATTAAGTCGTCACAATCTAGCATGTTTTCCCTTGTTACGCCAGATTCCTCTGCACGCAACCCCGGCCAAATTATCCCGTCAAGGTTTGGTCCAGGTGAGGATGTACAAACAAGGATTTAGATTGATATCGAACTCAATATGTGGGTTGTCACAATCAGACGTCACTAGCGAACACTTCTCGTTGTGACAAGTTCTCCAGTTACACGACCTTGGACGATCCCGATCAAGGATAATTTCAATTAAAGAGTTGCTACGGAGACTATTGACAACTATTAATCCTTCCCGAAAATGCACAACAACTGACCATCTTGATGTGAGACATATAAAATAGGGAATAGTCACACCCGTCTGTCACAAGCGAGTCGTTCTTCAACAATCGTCACAGATTTCTCGGTCACATGATCTTGAAAAATCCAATCAAGGCTTGGTCCAGATGAAGAAGAACGAATGTAGACTTAAGTATATGACTATTTCAAGAATTTCTCAATTCTCAACAGTTGTGACAAATTCATCGGTTACACAACCTCTAGTTTGACCCGAATGAAGAGAATAAGCAAATAAATAGAAATTCAAGAAAATATTATTTCTCAACAGTTGTGACAGATTTCTCGATTGCACAACCTCGGGTGATCTTGGTTAAGGCTTGACCCAAAAGAAGAGAAACCACTTCGATAAAAACACAAAATATACAAGTCTTTCGAAATCGAAAAAGAATAAAGCTAGTCAACTTCCATTGAACTAACTTGAGAAAGATCAAGCATTCCACAAGTAACTCTTTCTCGATTAAATCAGAATGCTAAATTGATTTCTAGGTTCATCACAACCTCGTCACAAGTGTCATCACAAGCGGGATTGTGACGTGTGATAATCTCTCGGTTGTGATAGATGCACAACTATGAACGATCCTTCTAGGTTTGGCTCGTATGGAAAACCTACACTTGAGATGATGATCATGTGAACAAAATTGTCACCTTAAATCATTCATAATTATTAAACACATGACGGTAATGAACCAAACTTACAATTTAATAAAAAGACTAGAAACAATTCATTGATAAGAAAATAGGAACAAAGTCTGTCTAAGGCTTCACAGAGCTTTAGAAATAAACTAAACTAGCCCCTAAGTCCAATGAGGGACAGTGGGAACATTGTTTCTAAAACTAAAAAGAAAACTAAAGGGTTGGATGTGGCTTCTTCCTTGTTGTTACCAAGAAATTCTCTGGCCAAACTCTCCTTCGAATGATGTTGGTCCTCTCTTAAAATAGACTCCCTCAAGTCGCCACTTTATCGTGTCTTGATCAAGTGGAAATTTACCGTGACAGTGTGATCAAGATGTTCAATAACTACCGGTGGTTGGCTGTTATAATCTCCAATTAACTATTGGTGATTCCTTTCCTTAATTGTCCGAGCTGTTATTGTAATATCCATGACTTAATACATATAAGATTTGACGTGTTCATGTCATATTATATGATAATATGATTTTATGATAATAGTATTAATGTAAAAACTTAAATCTTAATAGATGGAGCACTGAAGGTAGCAAAATTTTGCCTAAGGCATGGAAATGTGATTTTCAAAAATGTTAAAATTGAGAAAAATAAAGTCTCGATAATTGTACCTATATGTTCAAGTATTCTAAATGTGATATTTAATAAATTTTAGGAGAATATTTAGTTAGGCTAAACGAAGGTGCAAAAAATGAAAAATATGAAAATCTGTCGATTTTGTTCTTCGACCCAAAATTTAGATTTTGATTCATTTGATATTTATTTTTATAAATATTTTTTTTGAATCCAAATGTGAGGTAGTTTCTTATTTACATGTAATGTCTTAAGTAAATGAATATCATTTACTTAAATGGCATTACATGTAACATTATATGTAAATAAGATCAAGCTGAGGGGCAATTTGGACTTCTCAATCTCATAACCGACCTTAAGTCAGTATATAGACACATATATATAGAGAGAGATGGATATACAATTTGACACATTTACATTTAGTTCTTATCGTTCTCAACCAAAACCAAATTCAAGAGGAGAGGAAAGATGAACAAGTGCTCTTGAAGGCTTCTCACATAGGTAAGTTCTTAGCTCATCGCCTATGAATTATCCTTAGGAAATTTGGTTAAAACTACTTTTCCTTGATCTGCAATAAAACATGCAGTTCTTCTCTTTGTGTTTTTATCATGGATTGTTATCTCCATGGTGAAGAACATGCCCAAACTAGGAACAAAGTAGAAGCTGATATTGAGGCTATTATTGTATCACTCTTGAATTCTTCAAAAATCATGAAATTGAGTGTGTGAGCTTCTTTTGAAATCTACTTTTCAGAGCCTTTGAAATTTTCTTAACCAAAGTTGTATACCAAGAGTTAGTTACCCAAACTTAAGGAATTATGGAACATGTTTCTTACTCTCTCTCTCTCTCTCTATACATATATATATATATATATATATATATGCAAATAATAATGTTGTGATAATTCAAATACTAAGACTTTAGGTTTGTTATTTTAGTGATAATAATTCATCTATGTCTACCTTTTGGGACATTTAGGATCTCATAAAAAGGTTTTGTTGATTGAGAGTTATAACTATTTTAATGCACAACACTTAGTCTGCCAATCTACATAAATATAGTCTGCCAATCTACATAAATAAAATAATTTAGTGCTAGATTTCATATATTTTGGAATTAATTATGTGATTTATATGGAATAAAGTTATCAAGGTCTTGCTTAGGGCATATGATGATTGGATCATTATTATGTGTTTTACATTCAATGACACTTAAAGTGCATAGTGTTGAAGTAACTATACTTTTGAATATATGTAAGGGTAAATGATATTGTTTATATGAACACAACAAAGAATGAAATCATTTTATTGTAATTATTTTATATGATTAATATGACAAGGTGATGCATTTGCATATTACATAACAATGCATTTGCATTACCCCTGACCAGGTTAATATGTTTTACCCCTATAGGTTGAAATACTTATAGAGCTCATATGATAAATTCCCGAAAGAATGACTCAAGGTTGTTTGGACCTAAGTACCATACGAACCAAAGTGCTACATTGTAATCAGTAGGAGCCACCGCTTGAATTCGTAGGGGCCACCTCTAGAATCCACCAACCACTACCCCGACAAGGTTGACATAATATCCCAAAAGGGATGGTACCTTTGGCCAGTTGGTGATATGACATGTACATGCATCCATGAGTTTCATGTGCCTTCATGTGTCAAGCGCAATACGATTATATTATTGTAATATTATGATATTGATTATGCATATGATAAAGTACGGGTACTTATGTTACTTAACATTTCGTTATATGCTTAATATTGTTTTATCCAAATTGAATATATGATAACATATGGGTTATGAGTTTTCAACCTACTGAGTTGTGGTTTGGTCATAATGTGATTTTCAATATTTTTCAAATTAGTAGACCAATGTTGTAGCTGTGTTTGGTGATCCTCTTTAGGAATTGCAGTAGGTTTGGTCAAGCTATAGATGAGGCTTAGGTATCTCTTTTTGGTCATTTTTTCAGGATGCATGTCTCTCGTCATAATGTATAACTTTTGTATAAGGATGTTAAATGCTAAGAAAAATGTGTATAATGTGTAAGTATGGATTTGCTCTGAGTTCAATATATATACTTCCTATGTTATGGTTACATTTATGATACTATTCATGTGAGATACCAAATGAATTATAACATGCTTCTGTCGGCCGCGACTTATGGATCAAACCAACGTTTGAACCGAGGTCGTGATAGTTATAATCTCCAATGATCGCCTTAATTGTTCGGGTTTGATTTTTTATTGTAATCCCTTGAATTGTGGTTGCATTCCTTCAAGCCGCCATTCTTTTCTTAGTTGGTTTACAATATGTTTTCATAATTTGGGCCAATTTAATTAGGAAACATTCTCTTCCTCTTGATTGTGGAGATTCTCTTTATCAAGGATGTTGATTTGAATTTGAAATTGAATGGTTGGATCCTTGCTTGCCTAATATTGCATTATTAGCTCCAAAATTACACAATAAACCCAATTTTATACCGATATGGAATATTTCCTAAAAATGAGCTAGTCAAATATAGAAATATTGTAATTTGGTAAAAAGTTGGCAAGAAAACCTCAAGTGGCATGCAAAACACGACAAAAAGTGACATAAATGGGGGGGGATGAAAATGATATTTTTAGCCACTCATCAATTGTCATGAATGTGAACTGACGACCGCTACAGAGAAGATCAACAGGAACTTCAGCATGGGAGGAAAACCACACACAACTTCACGGGTCATGAACCCATGTTCACGGTCGTGATCGAAGATTGTCAAGAAACTACTTCCTTCACGGCAGCGACAACACTCTTCATGGTCACGACAGAACGTATAGAAGGTCCCAAATTTTTTCACGACCATGAATATTCTTTCATGGGTTGTGAACATGTGCATTTAATGTTTCTAACCGTATTTTGCAGGTTCACAGCCACAATCACGACCTTTGGATAGCGATCATGAGTCTATTTAATGAGGAGTTTGGTGTCGACGTTGTCACTCCCTACAATCACGCCCGCAACCTCGAACCCGCCTGACACAATCACCCTCTCAGAGGCCCTCTTCATCTTCTTCGACGACAACCAGTCGGTTCGAGATTTCTAGATCCCGTCGAGCACGTCGTCTACTAAAACCTCATCGCATGCAAGTCGACCATCATGATTTTTCAACTTCGACGCATGCACGATCGACATCACCCTCGAGATGACTCACCGACACCCCAAAGCATAGGTCGTGATAGATGGCGACTTTCCCTGTCGTCCATCACCATCGTCGATGTCATCATCGATAACTACCCCTAGCATGAAGAAAAGAGTGATTGTGACAGCATACTTCACAAACAATGACAACCAATTCGCAATCGTGAAGTATGCCCTAATGATCGCTATAATTCAATTCACGACCATGACGGGGGCTTTTCTCCTTAATTCATCAAATCACGGCAGTTAAAATCCATTCACGGGTTGTGAAGCTCGGTAATGAATTACTTGAAGCTTGTATTACCACTATGCCTCCTCAGCTGCGACTCCCAACACGAAGCATAGGCCACCAGCCTTGCCAATGGCTGGCCTAGAATGCCAAAGAGTGAGACGCCGCCTAGGAGAGCTCGTCGATCAGCACATTAACTGTCCTCTTCAAATCATTCCACAAGACGACGATCAGAGGAGGAGGGATGAGATGTACAAGCAGTGAAAGTTGGTCCCCACTCATTTCGCGCATGACGCCACCATGATGATGTTCAACATGCACGATGATATACTCATAATGTTCGACAACACTGGGGCCGACCACTTCATCTGCAACTACTGGCCCACATACAAGGAGATCACCCTGGAGTTTCTCACCTCTCTCATCGTCGACCAACTTCATCCAGGGTAGGCCATCAAATTTTGGCTCTACAATAAAGAGTTCATTTCCCGTTGGCGGATCGAGTTCAATGAAGCTGACTTTTCGGGCTGAGATTTTTGGTGGATCATCATTAGAGAGGGGCACCTCAACTACCAGCTGGCAAAGAGTACAAGTATCCAAAACCCTATCTTCGGTTATGCACATCGAATGTTTATCTTCTTCACTTTCTGCCATAGGTGATAGTGAGGGGAAGTGAACTCCACTGAGTTATTCCTCCTTGATTTCATCATGCAAGGGAAATAGATTAACGTGGGGGCTTTCTAGCACGACATTTGATGAGGTTCACTGAGAAATATAGTGGGAAGATTGTTGTAGGAGATTTATAACCCAATAGAGAACTACTATCGCCTCAATATTGAGGATCACGAGTGAGAGCCTGCCCCACGAATTTTTGGACCTGAACATAGTGACTCAGATGTGTCTAGTTGATAGGATGGATGACGTATGAGCTTTCCTTTTCAAGAATAGGACGGAGTCCCTCCTAGTGATCAAGATCGATCGTTTCATCATGTTCAACCTCACCAACTAATCATGTTGCCAGCTAGAGCGAGTGTCTCCGAGCGTCGTACCATTCCGTCATGTCAAGCTGAGAGATGAAGCGAGGAGATAGAGTCTGAACCTGAGCCAGACCATCAACCTGCTAAAATGGTGATCGATCCTCCTCAAACATTCCCAATCATCCGCCGCTATATTCCTCCTTTGACTTTTCTTCTTTTCAGGTCGGTCTGACAGTTATCCAAACTCAAAAGCAGCAGCATTAGGACGAGCTCCGAGCACACCATAAGCAACAATATGACCTCTTGTGGCAGGAGCATCAACATTAGTACGAGAATCTTCGCACGTGCGAGGATCATTTAGAGAGGATGTTGAGGCGCCACCATGACTATCATGTTGCCCTATGGCATTACGTAGCTCTCCTTCCTCCATCAGATCATCCAGAGCAGTAGACTCACACGGTTGTATTTTTCTTTCTTTTACATTGTTACATCTTTGCTTTTCTCATCATAATGTGCTTTTGTTTTCTTTAGATATGAGTGTCAACCCCTTCCATTTGGCTTTCAATAAGGATAGCAAAAAGTTCAAATATGAGGGAGTGGTGTCATGTTTAGTATGCATGTTTGCATTTTCATATTTGCTGACATATATGCATTTTTCATCAAAAAATTTTTTTTTGTGTTAACTCCCTACTTGAATCTTGTTTGTTTCTCTTCTACGCAAACTAGGACAACATGTTTTTAGTCTATGAAATTTGATTTTCTAATTAATCTTTAGAAAATATCACCATAATATAGGGATTTGGAAAGTACAATATTACCCTTAAACTTATAATTATTAGACTACTCTTTGCTATCAGCTCGAAATTGTTTCTTTTTATGTCATCTTGATTAGAATATAGCATTTTTCTTGAAAACATTAACTATCTAGTGAGCTTTTGTATATCTAAAAAAGTAAAAAGATGTATGGAAAATTTAGAAATATGTATGGATTATAATATGTGCATAAAAGTAAGGAAGAGAATAGGAGCATGTTATCTGGAATTAGGATGTCTTCGAGCAATCGTGGAAAATTTTTGCCTGACGAACTAAGATCGTCTGGTATGGGATCCGCTAATTGAAAGTATGCTACATGAACATCCTATGCAATATAAAGATGCACATGCATACCCGACTCACTGGTTAAGTTCGAAACTTCAATTTAGAACCTAGGAATGTCCAATCAAGTAAGGTCGAGGGTGTTTATCATCTGGTGCCCTAAGGTCGTTTGATCTGGGAGTTACCGATCAAAAGCCCGCTACACGAACTTCCTTGTGCAACCCTACTTGAAGAATAAAGCTATGAAAATATAGTTGAGCATAAAATGAAATGGTTGTTTAATTCCTTAAGCTCATTTGATACTTAAGTTTATACATATTAATGCTATTATGAATGGAACGTCATGTTTTCCTAGAGGTAGAAGAGAAAGAGTTTAAATATGTTTGAGAGTCACCAAGTCGGCAGGGTTGGGATCAATGGATATGTGGTGAGATACTACAACGATGGGTGTGAAAAAATTAGATGAAGAGTGTTGACTAGCTACATGTGAGTAAAGAAGGATTTTTTTTTAATTTCCTGAGTTTACTTATGCTTTGTTCCTTCAAGGCAAGCAAAGGTTATGTATGGGGGACTTTGATGTATGCAAAAAATGTCATGCATTTCATGTCATTTATCATATCATTTTTGCACATTACATCTGAGCAAAGAAGGATTTCTTTTTATTTCCTAAGTTTAGTTATGCTTTGCTGCTTGAGGGCAAACAAAGGTTCAAGTGTGGTGAGTTTTATGCACACAAAAAGTGTCATGCATTTCATGTCATTTATCATATCATTTTGCATGTTTCATGCATATTTTCGTTTATTTATCTTCGATTTTGCGAGAAGAGTCAGTGAGCTACTAAATTTCTATTTTTCATATTTTCAAAAAGAAAAAGGAGATAATTTCATGAAAAATAGCAGCACAACGACTTAACATTTGTGAGAAGATTTCTAACGACTGCTGTAGAACCTTGAGGACACAACAATGAGTTAACGATCATGAAAGGTGACGTCATGAGCGCTACAGAAAGGCCTGTGAATACCTTAAAGATCGTCTTGGGCGTGAAGAACTTATTTAATGGGCACTACTAAATGGTGATCATATTGTCGTGGAGATTTCACGGGCGTGATGGGAGCACTCACGACCACAAAAGAAGATTCCATATGTTATGTGGAAGCTTTTACGAGTGTTAAATCAGCATCAATGTCGTGAAAGATAACCTTTGACACCCAATTCACGACCATGAGGTCATATATACGGGGCATTAAATGTGTCGATGCCCCAGACTTTGCTTGTGCACTCTATGAAATCCTAGGAATGGAAGTCGGATGATATGAATACTACATAGAGTCCTTTGGATAGGCGATCACCAGGTTTTTGGTTGAACTTTACTGTGGAGAAAGCGTGAAACGTTACCGAAGTCACAAAAGGAAATCGAAAGAGACTTGTGATGACGTCTTTTATATTCTCATTACCTGTGATGTATTATGAATTATTTTCTATATGTATTTTCTCCATTTATGGAGTAATTATCTAAGATTTTGTCTATCGAACTCCTACTTTGTATCTTTAATATTTGTTTAACTTTTTGAAATAAATCTGATAGTTTTTCGTTTTGACGTTAATGATTTTATTTGTGTTGTGATTGTCTTGCATGCTTGATGTTTATCGAAAGGAAGGGTCGTGCATGTTAGTCGTCCTATTTTAGAACTAATCTAGGTTAATTCTATGCATGAAGACCATAGACTAGAAGAAATCGAAAGAGCATGCGATTGCGTAGTCGTCTAGAGAATTCAAAAGAGATCTCATAGTTGTTGGGAAAATCATAAATGTGTTAGGTCTGAAATTATGTGAGGTTAAAAATCAATAGGACTAATCTTTGTATATCTAAAGACGAGAGTTAATTCAAGCTTGAAAAATTAATGTGGATTAAAACAAGAGAGATTTCTTTCACTATGCCAAAGCTTCCATTCTATCTTTAGATCTAGGAGATCCTTCGTACAATGTTGTAGACATGACACATTATCCCTTCTACCTATTTGAGTTTATTGTCATTGACCTAGCTTGTGATCATTTATTTTATTCTTTTATTTTCTTTAATTGAAAACTAAAATCATTTTCTTTATCTCCAACCTTAGGTTCAGTTCACGAAATTCTAGTCCTCGTGGGACCGACACTCCTCATCACTTTATTACTTTCCCAACTAGTATACTTCTTATTACATGTGTGCAATTTTGTTGCATCACTAAACAATGATGATCTTTGGTCATAATTGTAGGTTCATCAATGAACCTTAATTATTGGGCGAAAGGAAAGGTATCATCGACAACTTCAACTTTCACAACAATTTTAGGACAAATGGTGGTGCCGCACGAGATGCTTTGTGGCATCAATTCTCGTTGCCGCGTGAGATGGCATGTTTTGGGCATTGGCACTACACAAGCAAGGCGATACACGAACACATCGGGTTGCGTGAGCTGGCATGACATGGATGCACAGTGTCGCACATGCAGGACGTCGCACAAGCGTGCATCATTGCTTGAGCTCGCCATGTCGCATGAACGCGTGTGCTGGCATGGCATGGGCATGCGATCCTCGCATAGATAGGGTGCACGATGTCATTGGGCATGCACCATCACATTGGTTGTGTCATATTGGCGGGTGATGCTAAGAAAATGGTGTTCCATGGACGTGTGCCACTACACAAGTAGGGTGTCGTGCAAGCATCATGTGGGATGGTGCTGCATGGTTGGGTATTGCCGCACGGGTGCTTTCATCGAGACGTGCTCGAGCAAGATCAATCTATGGACGCGTGAGGCAAGCGAACAATGTCCATTTGAACTTGTCGATGAGCTAGGTGGGTCATGGATGAACTAAGTAAAACTTGTCCATCTTAAACTATAGATGAGCAAGGCAAGCCACAGAGGGCTCCACACAAGTCGCAAAATGTCGCCGAAATGACACCATAAGATTTACCAAAAGGGTGCCCATCAAGGGCATCACTATGTGTGTTTCATGGACGTCGCAAAGTCAATGTAGGTTCGTAATCAAGGGCTCCACCAGGATCCTCGTAAGGAGCACTTAGTGTTGGGCAGACATTACCTTGAACTAAGATCTACAAAAGCAATGCAAAGCGCAGTTAGGAGTTGTGGAAGTAGTATAATGTGCAATTGGTAGTTGCGTGAGTAGCATGATGCACAATTGGTAGTTGAGTATGGATTAAATAAATTTTCAAACCTAAAAAATTAGTTTTTGGATTATTCTATTAGATAAGATAATATTATCATTAATTATATATTAATGGTAATATAAAATAATATCTTATTTTATCTTGATAAGAAGAGCATGTTTTGTATTTTAATATTATCATCTATAGCTTATGTATTTTTGTTAATATAATACATAAATTACATATATATATATATATATATATATATAGAGAGAGAGAGAGATATCGGAAGACATTCAAAATATAATATATATATATACATATTTATATGTTATATTATTATTTCTGTACAATTTTATTAGCTTTCTCAAATATAAAAATCTTCCTAATTTTTATTTTGATTATTAAAAAATAACAAAAATCAGTTTTGATTTATCAAAATTTTGAGACTTTAATTGATTAACATTTGTCAATTGCATGCATGACTAAAGTTAATAAGACTAACAAAAATATTTATATATAGAGAATTCTTGAACTGAAAATCCATGATTAAAAAATGAGAAACTAATAAATTTATATATTATTTTTTTAGGGATAAAAGGATGGTTACACAAATAATAAATTTATATATTAAGTCGAATTAACTTTTTAACTTTTTTTTCTTGTACCCCACTGCATGTCCATTCGAATGAATTAAAGAAATATACAACAACCCAACTCAGGGGTGTTCCAAAGAGAATGACGGATGCTAAAATCCCACCAATATCTTCATTTCATATTGGTCTCTTAACTTTCTCTCGATTTAATATTGATCCTCAACTTTATTTTATAATAAATTTATTTTTAAAATTATATTTTGTAAAAATGATACAATAATAATAATAATAATAAATTATAGTCGCATAAATGTTTCTAAGAGGTGGATTCTCTTGGGAGAGATAGTTTTGTGAAATTTCAGTGAAGGAATCGGTAGCATTGGAATCTCCGAGCCAAACGATGAGGGGATTGACATTCTTAAGAAGTTAGATCTCAACTTTTTTTTTTTATAAAAAAAGACTCATGATCTAATACATAAAAAAATATTAAAAATAAAGAAAGTACATAAGTGTAGTTGATAAGAGTCGAATTACAGACGTCTCGATACTTAAATTGAGATATCACGTCTTTATTCTCATTTGATCTCGACCTTGAAACCAGTGTCCTCGGCGCCAGAGATTGCATTGTCTCGAAAATAAAAAAAAAGATACCGGAAGAGAGGGAGGGAAGCAAGTCTCTCTAGCCGGAGAGAGGTGAAGGAAGGGGGCTACTGCCCCATCTGCCTCGTCTTCATATCAATTTTTCATTTTTAATATAATATATAATTTATAACATTATATAATTTATTTTTTTTACGTTCACGCGACAGCAATTGAGAAAAAATTAAAAGACTAATTACTCTGATCATCACCACCTCATCCTGTTCTCTGATTCTTCTGCTTGTCCTTGTCCTCATGTCCTGCAGCTCTCGTGGAGGTTTGCGTCTGTGCGTTTGTTTGTGCATGTCAGTAAAATTATAACTCACATTTTAAACCTCATTCATATGCCTCGGAATGCTGGAAAGCTGACACACATCCACACATACATACATAATACAATCCCCCTCAGCTCACAATTGAGCAAGCAAACGGAGCATCCTCATACTTGTGTTCAGACCCCCTTTTTTGTACATGGCCTGTCTGATCCTGATCGATCAGGAAGCTGGCAGACGGACTGCTGCCAGCAAACGCCAATCTCATCAGCTGATACCTCTCACTCTTCTTGTCCCCTTGCTTCTTGTACCACAGCTTACCATGAGGCATCTCCCTTCATTTTGTTCCCGGCCCCTTTTTAACTCGAATAGTGTCCAAGGGGAGAAAACAAAATCCATTAATTATTTGATCATTCATGTATGGATTTCCCTCGTGAAGAAAAGAAAAACAGATAATGTTAACAATGTAATTAGATACGATCTTTTAGGCTTATAACTAAGTACACAACATCGAGATTTAGATGAAATAATGTATCAACCCATTATATACTGAGCTACGCATTCTAGCTGGGTAGACTGATATGGTATCGTGTATATATATATATATATATATATATATATATATATATATAT